>LHUT01003791.1:0-15181 GCA_001412135.1 Silene latifolia subsp. alba
TGAAATTGAATACTCACTTGTGAATAGTATACAAAAATGAAATTGGTAGAGTGAAGTTGAATGGAGGAAGTATTAATTATCTCATTTTTCGCTTGTACTTTTATACTTCTCTTTTTCTGAAAAAGGCCTTTGACTAGTTATAATTTTGAGCTATGATTTTTTTTTCCCTAAATTGATCGTCTTTACGATATTGTCGGATTGAAAAAGAAAATGCATTTTGAACTTGTAATCGGGTTATGTTCAATCAAATTTTTTAACGAAATAAACTTTGTCTGATCGAAACTCTCAGTTACAAATTCCGAAAGGAGTGCTTTTTTCACAATCATTTTCTTTACAAGATTTTTAGTTTGAAAAACAAAAAATTCCATTTGTTTTTGTAGCCAAGAGTTATGACTAATAAAGTTTTTGTCAAAAAAAGGATACAAGTAACAACATAAATTCTCATTTACAACCAAGGTAACTTACAACGGGAGTGTAAAGCTATTTAAACTAATAGTTTTTTATCACCCTGTCATTGTAAGTTACAAGTTACAACGGTTATAAGTAAGATTACGAAGATGAAATAGTGGAAAGGTTTAAATGAGATAATTTTTTTAAAGATTTACCCAGACAGTAATAAAACACCTAACATACAAATATACAATTGAATCTTACATAATTCTTGTTTAAGACCGATAACATTATCCGTCTGAAACTTAAGACGAGTCAAATATACCCATGTGAGATGAATAGGCAAAAGTAGAATGCATTGAAAAAAGGTAAAAAAATTGTCCTATATACTCATGTGGGGTGATTTTGACCCCTCCTAGGCTTAAGACGAATAGTACCGTCTTAAGCAGTTGAATAATATATACCTCTCTGACATGATCAAATGGGAACAAAACTTTGAATATTCTGGTCACTATGCTACTTTATTAACAATTAAGCATAAACAATTCACAATTTGCAAATATTTACAAGAACGAGGGACACAGATTAAGTGTAACTTTCTTGAATGTTACAGGTTAACAGCTAATTATTTAGATTATCCGGTAACATGATGCCATGATGGTGTGACCTGGCCTGATAATATTAATTCAGCTACCATCAATTACTAGGAATCTCAGATTGAATCAGTTGAATGGGTTATTTTGTCCGAGGCATATGCAAGATATTTATATACAGATCCTTGGGGTTGGCAAAACAGACCCGGTTTTAATGATTGGATTCGAATTACCCGACCCGACATTCAAACTGAGGCTCGAGTTTGACCCGAACAAATTAGACCCAACACGAATATTCATTTGTCAATATACTGGTTATGAATGTAACAGTTAGTCCGACTGTCACCGATAAAAAAAAAAAAATTATAGGTTGTGTCTTTTTGTTTGTGGAAGAGAGTACGATTACAAAAAGTACTAAACGAAAACAAAACAAATTAAAGAGAAACAAACACAAGCGATTTTAAGTAATTCGACCTACACTATTAAGGTCTATATCCAGTATCTCTCTTATTCATGTTTATTTAATTAACTGTCCCGACTACAAAGAAATCTCCACAAACTACTCCGGTTGTGCATGATTGAATGGGAACACAACCTTGAATATTCTGGTCACTAAAGCTACTTTATCAACATTTAAGCATAAACAATTCACAATTTGCATATATTAAAATGAAGCGGGAGACAGATTAGGCGTACCTTTCCTAAACGTCAACAGCTACTTCCTAGATTATCTGGTAATATGATTAATCCTTCTGATGTTGATGCACACCGATGATGACCTGATCATTATTAATTCAGCTAGCATCAATCAAATGCATATGCAAGATACCTAGTACAGTTACTACATTAGCACTGTCAGGAAATTCAGATGGCCTTGCTTAAGGCCGTCTTAATTAATTTAAGACCTCTCATGATCTCCTTCTATTTCCACCTCTTTTTTAGTCGAGTGTGAGAGCCGTCTTAAGTTATGACTGTCTTAAATAAGAATTGGTGCAGACAATTAGGGATAGTGTAGGCTTCATATGCCCAAAAAAATGCAACTAACAAAGCAAATGTATGGAAAACTCGAGAAAAAAATATACATAATTGAGAAAGTCTTATACATAAAAGAGCAATTAGGTGATATACAGAAACCATCCATCCCTATCCTTCAAACATACTCCCTTGTCATCCTGAGTAATAGAGTAAAATTTGGTTCGGATACGGCTCAAAACAGAGAATAAAAGGATTGGAATGATGATCAGAGAAATGAGATTATTTTTATGCAGCATTTCAGCACAAGTTTTAACTTTTATCCTTCAACACGCTTCTCTCATTCTTCCCGAATGATACCGAAACCTAAGGTTGTTTTTATGCTAGATGTATCCATATTATAACAAATCACATTCAAGGAATACATTTACCTTTCCCAATTCCGGCTTTATACTAAGTTTTTAGACTGTAAGAAGAAACGGGTTATCATATACGGAGTATATATAATCCTTTCACATGAAAAATGAACTCAAAATTCTGAAACAGTGATCAAATAATATTTTCAAACGCAAAGCCAAGCCAAGCCAAGCCAAGGAGCTATCACATAGCTGATAGCACCAAACAAAAGGAAGTACAACACAAAGTGCAGAAAACAGCTGTATGTAATGAAAATACAAAACAAAGAAAACTGAAGCACTGCAAACCATTGAAATCCTCAGTTGCAAACCTGTAGTTTCCACGATCGATCCCAGTTGCACCTTAATTTACAAGTAGTGTTTTATTGGCCGCACTTGCTGTTTGCATCGCGCAGGAAGTTTGTTCAACTATTGGCCGGTCAAGGTACTTCTTGGCACCGACAATGATCTACGTCTTCAAGCATATTGTGATGCTGATTGGGCTAGGTGCCCCATAAGTCGACGGTCTCTCACGGCTTCCCTAGTCTTCTTGGGTATGTAACTTTCCAATTTCTTGGAAAACGACGAAACAAACAAGTGTTTCCCGATCCTCCGCCGAAACCGAGTATCGAGTTATGGCTCACACCACGTGCGAACTCAAGTGGCTTAAAATCCTACTCTCTTTTCTTGGTATTGATCACCAACTACCCATCCAATTATTATTTAGCGATAGCCAATCTGATGATGTTTTAAAATTATCGCAAGCGCACAGGGTTGTTGTAGCACTTAGGGATCAATTCACGGGGAGCTATTATGCAATACTAGTCAATTTTAATGATGGCACTGCACTTCTGTGGGAAAAACACTGCTTAATGATGTCTAGAAAACCAACCAAATTTGAGGCCCGGATCAATCTGCATGAAGATCTTCCTCATCTTTATTAAAATCCTTCTGATCTTAGGTGTCACTAACACCATTGATTTTCTGAAGGAAGTCGTTCAGGCCGTCAAATGGCAGCATTGAATACTCATCTCCCTTGTATTTGATTTGAGTAAATTTGGGTGCCAGTACAGGTCTGAGCGAGAATGCGTGGAGATTAGGGCATGCAGTGATTTGTACAAGCTCCAAGGAAGGTAATTCTAGATCGCCATTGTGATTTGGGTTTCCTGAGAAAAAGCACTGCATGTTGACGCACTGATATAGGTTCACCTCTCTTAATTTGGGTGCTGTTAGAAACCCGGACGAAATGGAGTTGAAAAATCCGCAGCGGCAAAAAGTCACCTTTTGCAAAGACGGTAACTCGATTGTATCCTCTGGATTAGCTACCAAAAACTGTTTCAGATTATCACAGTGGTCCAAGAACACATCTTGTAATCTGGGAGCTAATATTGAGCCTGACCAAAAGTGTTCCAGATTATCACAGTAATTTATTACAAGTGATTCAAGTGATGGAAGAAGTAAAGCAGCTTCCTTTTTCGGCGTGGACGAAATGCCTATAAAAGACGTCAATCCCCGTAAATGTAACCGCTTGAGCCTAGGGAGTTTGATTTGGGAACAAGCATTGATCACTAGTGCTTCCATATCACGACAATCCACAATTGAAAGAGACTGAAGTTGGTGTAGTGAATCCTCAAGGACGTGAGCTGGAATTAAATAATTCCACTTCAAATTAGACAAAGTGAGGGTAGCAATACTCTTGAAGAGGTGCAGAGGTATGAAATTCAGTGACGGCAGAGTAATCAACTCTAATGTTTTGACTTGCCCACAAAACAACATCAAAGCATCATTGCTAACATTGCAGTCCTCTTTGCCGAACAGCTCTTTCAATGACTGGCTACCCTTAACCTTTAACTCTTTCAAATTTGGCAGCTGTGAATATATCCAAACAAGCCCTTCCTTCTCTCCTGAATCTGAAGAAAAAAATACAGCATCGTCATCTTGAACATCGGCTAGTTTGAGGGAAGAGAGATTCTCCAAGACTACAGGTGGGATGTGCCGCAACCCTGCTGAGTGGCCCAGCACTAGTTGTCTTAACATAGGAGCAGGATTGGAGTTCATCGTCGATGATTGCTTATCCCATAGTCCCACAACTTCATCATTCACACTTATCACCCGTAGCTCTTCCAGACAAGGAAAATCAATCTACAGTTAAGAAAATTCGGTCAGCTAAACAAGATTAGTTCAATAACTAATACAGGAGCATAAGCTAATTATTATACATAATAAATGGTTGTCGGTTATCTCCTTACCTTTTCATGGAATAAGACTGAAGAATTTTCAAACTTGGCGAACACTTTCATGCTCCCAAGCACGTCCAAAATCAACTTTTTTAATTTTGGGAACTCGAGTTTGGATCCTCCCCCGTAGAAATTCTCAAGATTGCTCAAGTTTCCTAGTTCCAAGTACATCAATTGGGGAAATCTAATACTTTGTCCACCAATTTTGGATTTTTCTGTCTCTTCAACAGATATGACTTCACGCATCACCTTACATTCTCTTATACTCAAGGTTTCAAGTTGTACAAGAATAGAAAATATGGAGGGTGAGCCAATTGTTGACAGCCTTTCGCATTTGGTAATTTTTATATCCTTCAAATTCTGAAATCCAAGTGCAGAAATTTCCTTGCTCCACAATTTAACAACATTGTTGCAGCCACTCAATATAAACAGTTCTAGGGATGGTAATACAATCTGCAATATTTCAAAAGGATGAACGTTCCGCTTCACAAATAACGAAATATAACTATTCGACAAGTTAATTATAGGATAAGACATATAAGAGACAGCATACCTTCTCATCAAAGAAAACAAAGGGCCCTTGCACATCGTCGTAGGTATTAGAAATTTTTTTTGGTCCAACCAAACTTAACAAACAAGGAACTTCAGTGAGTTCCAATATTTTTAGAAAAGGCATCTCAATAGACAGTACTTCTTCATCCTCAATGAACATAAACTTGAACAATTCGCAAGAACACACGCGTATCTCATACACATTATTTGGAACAAGAGGAAGTCCATAGAGTAACTCATCCAAAAGATGTAGTTTTATAGTTTGCAGGTTAGAAAATGTTCCTGGTGAAACATTTCCATTATACACCATCTCTAAACTCTTCAATCCCACAAGTTCCAGTGATTGGAGAAGTGGAAAAACTATTAAATTTTTCATCGTGCATCCATCGACAATAAATTTAATATTACGGCAGAAACGAAGACTAAGAGATTTGAGCTTCTTAAACCCTTCTTGGTTCAATTGTGGGACTAGATGTTCAATTGTATTGCTGTACGACATCTCTAATGACATCTCTAAGTAATCAGCCTTGTTTAGCATTACATTGACACAGCCCTTCTTCAAGAATCTACTCACATCATCAATGCGCTTGAGATATAAGATACAGCTAAATTTCTGGGAAACCGCATCAGTTAAGACAGCATCTCCAACACAAATTCTGAATTTATCTACATTGGCCATCAATTGGCCATCGATTGGCAGCTCTTCGGTTTCTGTTACCCTTATTTCAAGTGCATTCAAAAAAGGTAACTTATTATTCTCTACTTCTCCATAATCAGATTTCGTCTCAAAAACTGACTGCCTCTTATTAAACATGTAGAGTCCTTCCAGTCTAGAGAGTCTACCTAAGACGCCATTGGGAATTAGCGGTAACTTACTAGATGTGCAGTCACTCAAATCCAACAACCGAAGTTTGCATAAATTTCCCACTTCATTTGGTATATTTTCCACAAATGATTCACGTAAACTAAGAACAAGAAGATTTACTAGCTCACCAACTTCTTCGATATGTCCCAACTTGCAACCCTCCATGCACAAGGTTCTCAGCTTCTTTAATTTTCGTATTGATACTGGTAAACTAGGTTGAAAATTCATGTTTGACAGAGCTAAAACCTCAAGATTTATCATTCCCTTGAAGAAAAAGTCATCAATGTCTGGCGACAGGTCACCTTTCAGAATCAGAATTTGAAGCTTACGAGCTTCTACTCCATTAAGACGAGAATAATCGTTCTTAAACGTCAATGACATAGCAGTGTATTTTCTCAAAGTCTCATCATCCAGCCAACGAGGAATTCCTTCAACCAGGAACCTGTGCTCCTCCTCTACAAATAAAAGAAAAGCAATTATAAATTTTTTTTTCTTAGAGTTTTCCTCTTTGCAGTGGCTTTAAATGCTTTTCATATTTCAACACAAATATATATGAGAGATTACAACTGAAAAGTCAATAACTAACACATAAAATTAAACATAAACTTTAAAAAAATGCATTTTTCCCTATTTGGTTGAGCTATATCAATTAGGCGTGAGTCATTACCACATACCTTTTGCGGCATATGAAATTGCAAAGGCTCGCACGATATCATGAATCTTGACATCCCCTTTGACAGCACCTTCTAGTAACATTGATGATAAAATTAGTTCGTTAGCCCATGTAGCCGCTTGCTCCATGGCTTCAGAAAGGTTGTTCACATGCTCAAACAAGTTTAACCCCATTCCATATCTCATTATCTTTTCAATTGATGCACTTGAACCAGGAGGGGATAAACAAGCAAGTAAGAAGAATATCCTTTTTTCATTAGCTTGTATAAATTTGTAACTCGTGTTCAAGATTGAGAAGGTATTACGATAATCACCACTAATTTGACTTGAAATAGGCTTTTCCAAGTCATTTGCAAACTTTTCCCAACTAGACAAATCTTTATCCTTTAGTGAATTGGTTGTTGCTACAATAGCAAGAGGCAAGCCTCCACACTTGCTCAACAATCTCTCAACCACATTTTTATACTCTTTAGCATCAACTTGATTTCCGGTCTGACTCTTGAAGAGCTCTCTAGCTTCAATTGTGCTCAACACACCTACCTCAAGTATGTTAACATCACGTACATCCATGGTTCTGCAAACCTCTCTATCTCTGGTTGTTAACAAAAACTTGCAAGTGTGTGGAATCCCAATTTCATCCAGATTCAACTTTTTCCAAACATTGTCCAATATAATGAGTATTTTCTTTTCCTTTTCTGAGATTAGTCGATTATATATTCTAATAGCCCTTTGCGCAACGTTGTCGACATCATGCAGAGGCAGATCAATCGATTCAGCAATGGCGGCTTGAATGCGCTTAATGTCAGGGGCATCTGAAACTTCCACCATCACTTTTATGGTGAATGCATCGTTAATAACTCTCTTGCTGACTTCTTTTGCCAATGTAGTTTTGCCTGTTCATATCATTTGAAATAAATTAATCAAATGAAAATAAGTACTAATGGCTGTGGTATTTTAGATCTTATGGCCATATGGCTAAACGCACGCACCAGGCTCTGTAGCGTTAGCCGTTAGGCAAAAGAATGTAGTGTTAGATGCAACCTTCTCTATTCACCTCTATTTCCAGTCCAATTCAATATCTTTTCTTATGAGCATGTAATATTCTTATTAGCTCTGACTGTGGTAAACTGGCAATCATAGAAAATTTTCAGTATGGCATCCCTAGAAAATTCTAAACCATTCATAAAAAAATAAATTTTAAATCTGTTTGTAAGAATAAAATTGGATAAAATGTGAAAAGAAAATAATTTTTACAGTATAAAAAAACCAATGATTTCAAATTGATTAACCAGTTTCACAGGCCAAAGCTATGCCTTGTAATTTTCACCCCAAAAACCAAAACTCATTCCTCCGGAGCTCAACCAATTATATTCCTAACTTTCCAGAGGAATTCACGGAATGTATAATAGAAGTAGTATAATACAATGTCCATTAAGTAGTATAATACAATGTCCATTACCTATTTCGAAATCGCCATTAATGACTCCAGCTGAAGTTTCACCAAAGGCGAAAAAACGACCAACCCTTTGTTTGGATACAAAAAATGGAGGGAATGGGAGGGGAGGGGAGGGGGAATGGAGGGAGGGAGTTTTCCCTAGAAACTGATATATGGTTTGGCAGTGTTTACTTTCGGGCAAGAAGCCCAATAAAACTGCTCAATGGATCTGTAAGGGTGATACAACAACATCATTACCCCAGTGCCTCAATGGCTCCCGCAAATTGCGGGGTAACGGGGGGGTCGGATAGACGCAGGCTTACCCTTGTGTTACCAACACAAAGAGACTTTTTCCGAATGACCCAACATGGAAATTGCGTCAAAAACTACATCGAATGACTGGTATTTCACAATAGAAAGAAGCGCAGTCACTTTAGTGAGCCATTTTGCTTTATTCCATCATAATCCGGAATCAAAGAGTGATGAATCTTTGGCTCCATAGAAAAATGGAAAGGATTTGTAAAGGGTGATACTCCTTTAGAATTCATAGACTGGAATCCCTCATTCACATTCCAGGATGACAATTGTACTTCTTCCGATAAACCTCTCATCCACCAGACTACCTCTCAAGTACAAAGTTCAAGGGCGTACAATACATTTCCACTCTTACAGTAATGCCAAATCATGATTGCAAAAACTTAAATCCACCTCCTAGACATGTCGAAAATCTCATCATTATACCACAACACATTTCAAAACGTACTCTATTCCACAATATGCTCCCTTTGCTCCACTATCATACTTTATACCATGCTAAATAAGCTTGGGGTTAAGGCAAAGCCTTCATAACAAACAGAAGCGCAACTAATTAAAAGAAACGGAAAATATATATGCTAATTTTTTAAATTAAAATAGGGAAAACAAAAAGAAAACACGTAAAAGAAGTACCTGTTCCCCCCATGCCGAACAGGCCAACAGAATCAACCTCATCATCATTCAGTTTTTCCAAAATTTGGTGAAGGAGTTGAGTCCGTGAATCCAAACCCTTAAGAAATTTTGTAGGGATGGGTTTCAAATCTACTGTTCTTATATGCAAAGTAACTGGATCTCGCGGGCATTTACTAATGAATTCATCTTGTATATATTTGGCCATATGTTCAGCGGCTTTGCTAATTAGATAACGAGCATGAAAGTCATTGCAGAGTGAGAGCGAAGAGCAGCAACAACCACGATGTTGCTTGGTGCTGTCGTCCACTTCCTTCTTTAACCCACGACCCCTGATCAGAAGTCCATCAATGACTTCTAACCCTAACTTGACACCCTCGGCCTCAGGCATAACCTTCTTGAAATTTGCATCATCCATCAATTTTCCAAGAGGTGTAACCAAATTGGTTAGAGGAGTGAACAATTTACTAGCAGCTTCCTTTACTCTATTCTTACCCGATCCCACAGTAGGTATCTTCACTAGTAAAGCATTGGATTCCTCGTCCTTACGATTCTGACAGAATTCCTCATCACTTGCATTCCCAGCTTCTCGGACAATCGCCTCCATCTCCCGATCGCCTTTTGTAAGCTTATCTAAGTCTCGATCCATCAACGTTCTTGTAGCTATTACAGCCATCTCCTTGTCGTCTTTCATAAGCTTCTTAAACTCGTCAATGGTATCCTTCATTACGTCCACCACAACTTCAGCCACCTGCTTATAATCCACTTCCACAATCTTCCTCATCTCTTCCTCGGACTCGTCCATCTCTTCCTTAAGCTTCTTCATCACTTTGACCACCAATTCCTGCATCTCACCTTCCTCATTTATACGCCTCTTCAGATCCCTTTTCCCCATCATTTTCACCACAAATTTTGCCGTCTGAATGTCCTTATACATTAGACCTTTCAGATCTTCATTCTCCATTAGTATCCGGACATCTTTTAGCCAACTCGCAGTTTCTCTAGTAATCTCTTCCTGCCTATCATTCCCCTCCTTCACCTTCTTATTGATGTCATCCTTCTTATCACACACCTCACTAAGACACTTCCGAAGTGCACAAAGATTGTCCTTGCAGCTCCCAATGTAACCCACATACTCGCTGACAACGCCGAACACAAAGGACTTAATCGGCTCCACCACTTTTAAAATAACTCCGCATTCCCCTGCCATAACCGACTTTCTTCAAGTATTTCCTCCTAAGCAAAACCAACATATAAACAAATAAAACAGAGATACTGAAAGCAAAACAGATGCTAAGTAACTCACAAATTATCAAACAAAAAAGAACAACACTAATTAAAAGCAAAAGACATGTTATTTACTTACAGAATAGAGTAAACGAGTGCAGTTGGTTTCCCAGGTGTTCTTTCCACTGAATAATAGCGCCTTTTAATTATAAAAATGAGCTAGACAATGGTCAGATTTAGCAGTTTATTAAGGAATCATAGTACTCCCTTTTAATTATAAAAATGAGCTAGAAATGTTATTTAATTGCTCAAATTGCAGTCTTTACTTATATTAATAATTTCGCAACGGCCAATTTCTAGATAATCGTTCACACTGCTGTTTGCAGTCAAACTTGTAGATTAGATAGTAATATTCAATTACCAAGTGAAGCAACTTGCTTAGTGAAGCACTTAGACCAACACTCAAGAACATAGGATTAAAACAGACTAAAGCTTGGGTTCGAGCTTTAAGAATGCAGCGGTACTACAACTCACAAGGAAGAGTTTTACCACCCTTGTGGACTTGTGGTATTACCCAGCTCGAATTCGGAAAAAAATGGATGGTATAAACCAAAAAAGAATTGCAGTCTTTACTTGTATTATAGATAAAAATGAGCTAATAATGTTATTTAATTGCTCAAATTGCACTCTTTATTTATATAAAATATTTCGTGACGGCTATTTTCTAGACATCATTCACACCACTGTTTGAAGACAAACTTGCTGGTTACATTGTAACTTTCAATTGATAGGCGGAGTACTAACAACACTAAAAAACATAGGATTTTAGGATTATAGGATGGTTATATTTAGCTTTTAGGCATAATCTTTGATTATTAAAAACTAAGTGGAGATTGCTTTGTTATGAATTATGTTTCTTTATTTTCTTTTGACAGCATCAAACACAAAGGATTTGATGAGCTCTATAAAACTTATAAAAAAACTCCACTTTCCCCACTAATACTGCTTTTCTTCAAGTATCCCACCTTAAGAGAACAAACAAATCATCGAATTAAAAGAAAGATTGAAAGCTTAGTTTTAAAAGGCACAAGGCGCATTGAGGCGAGGAGGGCTAAAGGGGCAGTGTGCAAGGCGTGCACTTTTTAACACAAGGCGCACAGTTTTTACAAATAAATTTGTGTTCTCCACATAAACTCTTGTACAACATTTTACTTTCATAGATTTTAAAAGAGGATTAACATGTAAAAGAGTAAATGTTAGGGCAATGAGCCAAAGAAAACGGCATAATAAAAGTTCAGAAAGAGATAATGATTGAAATCGTTAGTAGTAAGCCTCGTTTGCTGCACCTTGTCTATAAGGCATACTTTAGGCGCACTAACGCATTTTAGTCGGTGCCTCACTAAGCATTGAGCTTAAGAGCGGGTTGAAATCAAACTAGATGCTAAAAATCTCACAAATTATCAAGTAAAAAAGAACATCGCCTTTGATTGAAATCAAACGACATTGTATTTACTTACTAACTTACGTCACAAAAAGATGAAGATACAAAGTAATAGAGTAAACAAATGCAACTGGTTTGCAAAGTTCCTCGTACTGAATAGTCATCCACTCATGCCTATGGTTAATTTATAATCCCGCCTTTTATTAATTATATTATAAATGAGCCGGACAATAGTTAAAATAACGGTTATTACTAAACCTCGTTCTCACCATCAACAGCTTTAATAATTGTTTATTATTCGAAGTATAAATTTAAAAGGACAAAATGGAAATAATTGTTTATTCTAAGCAACAGAATAGCAGACTGGAACATTATAAAACACCTTATATGACTGTCTCAATATAACTACAGTAGAAATGGTGCAAAAACAAACTCAAAAAATCTAAGAACGAGCAGCTGACAGAAGACATACCCCATCAGTGGCAGCAACAACACGATTTATGGGCGTAGACATGCCCATTTGTAGCACTGGTAACAGCATAAGCATCTCGGCTATATGACCGCCTCGTCCCCCTGCACCACATACATATGTAAGCCAATGTCACACATGTTATTATACAATCGCATGTTATTTGACACAAGTACGTCTACAAAAGAACATTTTAGTAACCTGACCTCCATAATATTATGAATAGCACAGGTATCGTATCAATATCAGTGTAAAACCGTCTTCCTTAATACAGTATTTACTATGCATCTATCACAGCAAGATGACCAAACCGCGCTAGGTAAAAACGAGTGCAGATTCGCGTAAATTTCAGAAACATCATCTATTTCATCAGGCAAACAAGTCTCACCAAATCATCAGTCGAAAACTAAAATTCAACAAATAATTATGATTATTTCAAGGAAAAACAGGAAAAAGTTACAACTTACAACACTAATGACTAAACCTCATACATGAAACATCTGTAGATCAAATAGACTATCGAGCAATGCTATGGACCGTCTTTAGCTCTTCTTCGATCTTCTCCTCTCACAAACCGATATAATAATACTTTCTCTGTCTTAATCATTTGTTTACCTTTTTCAAGCGGTATTTTAATCAAAGGTAAACAAATGATTAGAATCAATTAAGAATACGATAACCTAATCACCAAGCAAACAAACTCAAAAGATTTAAATAAATAACAGCTCAATTCATCAATTAATCAAGTTTAATCATAAAATAACAACACAATATGAACTAAAATGCAACAATTACCAGAATCAATAATCCAGAAAACGGTAAAATACATTGAAAGGAAGTGAATTTACATGTCATACTCACCTCTGCACAGCATGAATTCCGTAATGTAGCAGAATTTGAAAATTTGAAAATCAAATTACTGGATTTCACTGTTGTTGATGATGATGATGATGATGATGATGATGACGACGACGAACGGGGGTAATTAATTAGGATATTCTCCGTATCTTTGTAGAAGTGGTTAATGGAGAGGGGTAAAATTTGTTTACCTTTAGACTCCCTTCGGTCATTGATTGGGTAATGGGGCCAATTAGACTTGGCAAAATTAACCGGCCCGATTAATTCGACCTGCACCCAAATCTAATCCGGAGTCCAAATTAAACCGACTCTAGTCAACTAAACCCGAATGTTTATTATCGCAAATTGGTCATTGTTGTTCCAAATAACTTGAAAATAACCCACTCGAAAATGACCCAACCCAACTCGAGTTCTCGCAAACTGGATCCGATTGACCTGTTTGTTAGGTCTAAATTGGGGAGTGGACGGAAATTTAAAGGTTCGCAACTTGGACCAAAGCTAGTGGATAAGTTGCTTCCAGTAATTTGAAGAAAATTGTCTCAATCGGTGGTCTCAAGAGTCGAGTGTAGTTGTGATGCTATGGTAAAATCGAACCAAATTGTGATACCATGGTTAAAACCGAAAGAATTGAATTTATTGGCTAAAGGGATTATTTGGGAAACTAATTGGAATTTTGGGGTTGGTTTCAACCTATTTGGATTAATGAGTCCACGTCATCAGTTTTATTTTATTTTCCTAAATTTAGTTAAAGCCGTCAATTAATCTAGCGGCTTTGCTGAGTTTCATTCGTACCAAAAAAAAAAAAAAATAGCACATATATTTGTAAGATTTTTACTAGGAAAAGTCGCTAGGTAAACCAGCGGCTTTATCCCTCATCAAACTAAGAGAACCTAATTTCATGCATGCAAAGTAGTAGTAAAGCCGTTGGTTTCCATGCGGCTTTCCC
This sequence comes from Silene latifolia subsp. alba, assembly GCA_001412135.1. Taxonomy (NCBI): domain Eukaryota; kingdom Viridiplantae; phylum Streptophyta; class Magnoliopsida; order Caryophyllales; family Caryophyllaceae; genus Silene; species Silene latifolia. The sequence continues at coordinate 13,998 of LHUT01003791.1, forward strand.
ATTTTTTCAATACCAAGAACGGATTTTCTAACGTGTGCCTTTAGGGAACATGAAACCCTTGTAAGAATTACATACTTACATGTGTGTTAATGATTGGATATTAGGTAAAGCCGCCAGTTTTACTAGCGGCTTTGCTTAAAATCTAGAAAAAAATAAAGAAGCTAATATGGACTCATTTACCCCAAATAGTTTGAAACCAACCCCAATATCCCAATTAGTTTCCCAAATAATTTAACCAAAAAAATTTGAAAGAATTGTCATCGGTATTCGGTAAAATTAACTCAATAATAAGAAACTTAATCGAAGAAATTAGTATTTACTTACATTTTAATTTATTTTAATAACATGATATGCTATATACTAACCGACATTTATAATAGATTCGCAATCACTTATAATGTAGTGTTATTTTCTCTAAATAGTCTAAAATGAAATAAAAGTTAGTGTTCATGTTTAAACTTTTCCTCTTTTGAAATTGTCATATTATGAGACGATATTACAGAAGTCCAACTCATGAGTAGTCGATAATGAGTCTTCTAGTCCGATTTTATGTTGGGAATTTCTCTGATGCAAGGACCACTGAATTGATGAACTCCGAGAAATACCAAGTCCTGCCTGATTTTATCAACAGGCATCCTGTGAGTTGTTCCTCTGCGCCTTTAGCAGCACAGCAGTCAGTGGCTTCTGTTTGTCTCATCACTCTTGATAATGGTGTGTGGGCGTCTCGACGACTTCTCAACAAGGAAGGTTTGATACTCACAAATGCTCACTTGCAAGAGCCATGGAGATATGGGAAAACAGCAACTCAAGGTGGCCTTTCTAAAACAAGTACTCAAGGTTCATACAAGATCTCCAGAGATAAAAAGTGTTCGATCAAAACCCGAAAATCAGCTGCAGCAATTATAAAGTTCATACAAGATCTCCAGAGATAAAATAAGGTTCGAATATTAATATAATCACCAAGCAACTACAATAACGTTTATAGCTACGATTAAATACCGAGTACATTAAAACCTTAACAGCTAAGAACCCACACATAATAATAATATAAATAAATTAAAGGACATGTTGAAAGTGCACTACAAAATGCCATCAAAGGGTCTCATGTTACAAGATAACTTAATCGTGCGCCTATATCAGCTACAGGAGGCCTACTCCAAGGATGCTTCTCAAGGCACTTATCG
>LHUT01003795.1:7449-17846 GCA_001412135.1 Silene latifolia subsp. alba
AACATGGCACTCGCACTAGGAACGGTTCGGCCAGTCAGGTAAGGTAGGTAGTGGGGTGCCCCACTATTCTTTTCCACATCACTAATGTACCTATCTTTATCCGTCTCTAGGCCAAAGTGGCCGACAAACTCATCAAGGGTTAAGTCATGATCCTCGTTCATAAGGCGGAAAGAAACGGTTTTTCCCTTTACATCATATACAAAGGAGCTCAAAAACTTTAGGGTCAGATACGGATAAGACTTTTTGCGTAGGTGGTATAGTCCCTCCATCCCCAAAATCTCAAAGATGTGCACTATAACTCCTTTAACCCCAAGGTCTCCAAGATGTAGGGATTCACACAACGTGTCGGTCTCATGGTCCGACCCATCAATGCCACAAAAGCATTCCGCTGCTTATAGTCAGAGAAAATTACCGATGGATATTTCTCTACCGGAGGAACAACGGGTTCTTGGCTAGATTGACCCGTTTCCAAGTGAACATTGGCGCGAGTCCGCTTCTTAGTTGGGGCTTTGGCTTTAGGCATGCTGCAAAAAGATGAATTTCAACAAGGATATTTTCAAAATTTTGCCATAGTACGGATTGTTTTTCGAATTATGCATCTTCAAGACGAAGTTTTAAGACGGATTTTTCTCATAAAATACAAGTCATACTAACCAAGAGAAGCATTTTTATCATCAACTAACTCTTAAAGAACATCCTAGAGCAATCTAAGGGACCAAAAATCAAACTTGAAGCAAACCCTAGAAATTTTTTTGTAACATAAGATGGGCGATTTCAAACATAAAATCGTTTTAGAGTATGCAACTGCGATGTTTAAGAGCAATTAGAACCCAAAGCATCAAAGTAGAAGCACCTAAACTTGGATTACAAGGGTTAAAGGTTCGAAATTTTTGAACACATTTTATCATAAATTGAAAGCAAAGTTGAAGAAATTGATTGAATACTTTTCCTTGATTGAGGGTTTGAACAAGCAAGAAGGAAATTCAAAAGCAATTACTACCAATAATCACCCAAGTGTTTTGAGAGAGAAAGAATATTGAAGAGTTATGAGGAAGAGGAGAGGTAATGAGGCGGAAATAAGAAGAAAAGAAGAGTTATAGGGTTTTCGAAATAAACCGGGCTGAGTCGCGATAAACGGGTACTCGGTCGAGTATCGGGTTTACTCAGCCGAGTATGGCATACTCGGTCGAGTATTCGGTTTACTCGGTCGAGTACTCAGAGATCAGTAGCACGTGTAATCTGCCAGCCCAAGTACTCGGTCGAGTGCCTCTTTGCTCAGCCGAGTGTGGTCTGCTCGGTCGAGTATAAACTCTACTCGGCCGAGTACAACAGATCAGGAACGGAGGTTTAAGTTATCAAGAGGTTTTCCTGCAAAACAAATAACGACGTTCGGAGTTCCACATAATCGAGCTTGTCACCGTTAGACCCTAATTCTATCACAACAAAGCACGTCACGAATCATAAAACTTTATTACGATACTTATGAGCGACACGTGTTTCTATGCACGTAACCGTAGTAAAAAATCCGTGTTACAACGAATATACACAATCAATATTGACTATATAATAGATAAGATCGAACTATGAACTTACGTCAACATACCTTATCATGCAATTCTATACATATTCGATACTTCATTACTCCTTTGGAAATCACATAAAAACACATTTCACACATGAGGTCTATCATATGCAACCACGCAACTCCCTCATCATATACCACCATGCTCAAATTATGCAATCCTCTTATCATTTCACCCAACAAACTCACGAGATTCACCATTTACAAATACCACACCCATAGTTTTAGACACACTTTACCACACAGGCTACTACAAACATGCACATGTGATACACACACTTGACACAAAACACTCCTATACATCTACCCTTACATGGTGGCTGGCTTAAGCATGATTGGGGCCGGGATTCTAAGATGAGGGCGCCTTCTCACCCAAAACCGACATAAGGGGCTCCCAACACACATACACCAGGTTCATTTTAATTTGACACCCTATATTCATTTGGTTCATTGGTTCAGGTTCCAAGATCGTTTCTCTGATACCACTTTGTAACACCCCCGTACACCAAGGTGCCTTACAAAGGACCACCCCCGTGTATGAAGGTGTTGCCATCTCGGTTGCCCGAGGTAGTAGATCAAATAAACAATAAAAGAACATTTATTAAATAACTTAAGACTTTACATCGTGGGACAACGTGGTATGATATAACATGAATAACTGTAAAGACTACTAAGCATGAGTGGCGGTGACATCTACTTTGGTAGCGTGATAACTCGATTCCCTTCCAAGCCCCGAAACATCAAGGCCAGCTGTACCTGTTAAACCAACTGCTCACCATCCACGAATGGATCACCACAGTTTTGAAAACACAACACGGGGTCAGTTCACAGCATAATCAAAATAAGACTAGTACGATAAAGTAAACAACTGATCACCCTCCACCTCCAACTCCCAATCACATCATGTAACTGACTACACACCCTGCCAGTGGCGGGACCGCAACCGTACCCACCAAATCCCCGCTCATCAACGAGCGATAACCCTGTTCATTAATGTGCACATCCCCTCCCGTGGCGGGTTCCACAGAGGGCGAAACTAGGGCGTGAAGCCACTCCCGCAAGTGACTCCACTCAGCCGAGGACGCGCCTCGCGAACATCACCAACAACCATCAGAACACCAACACCAACTCCAATCCACCAACAGCAGATAATCACAATATTAATCGTACAAGCAATTACCACATAATCTTAAAATCAATTAAACAGTAAACCGAGTAGGGAAACCCTACCTTATCGTTAATCCATGAAAATGCATCCAACAACTAGCCAGACAAGACTCCGAGATGAAACCTACAAATAGTAACCACATCCTATTACAAGACCACCCCAAGGACCTACTGAAAGACAACAACGAAACAACGACTTACCTTAAGACGCGGACCGAAGTCGACAACGATGACATCCCTACTTGAATACTCCACGCATAAACCAATCCCCCTTCTTGGGTTAGTGTCTAGGCTAAATGAGAGTGTATAGAGAGGTGGGTGATAGGTAAGAGAGAGAGAGAGAGAGAGAAAGAGAGGTTAGGGTTAGAAAGATAAGGAACCGTCGAAAAATGAAATAAGGTTTACAATCTTGCGTTTTATAATAACGCGTCAACAGCGGCAATACTCGGTCGAGTACTTTCATACTCGGCCGAGTAAGCCCTACTCGGTCGAGTGCTACTCGGTCGAGTGTTACCACTACTCGGTCGAGTANATAGAGAGGTGGGTGATAGGTAAGAGAGAGAGATATATTAGGGTTAGAGAGATAGGGAACCGTTGAAAATGAAATAAGATTTACCAACTTGCGTTTTATAATAACGCGTTAACAGCGGCAATACTCGGTCGAGTACTTTCATACTCGGCCGAGTAAGCCCTACTCGGTCGAGTGTTACCACTACTCGGTCGAGTAAACAGGTACATAGGTCCTTTATCTTCTCTCTTATCCCCTCCTACGGTTTTCTCTGGTCAAATGGTCGGTCAAGGGGTCCTTAAATGGGGCGGGTATTACAAAGATTGATTTATCATATACAGGCGACACCCTCAAATGTCTAATGTTTTCTCTCAAAATTTTGCATGGTCGCTTATCTGGCCCGAGGAACCGACGTGTGATTATATACATCAAATTGAGCCGCTCGGGAGGTCGCTGCTGGTCACGGTTCTTTTTCTCCCGATTTTGCTATCACGTGTACTAGGTCACTTCAGGAATTACTCTATTCGATTTAAGCTCTAAATAAAATCTATAAATCCATAATTCTTGATTATCCGATTTTCGCATGAGTCTCGTTTATCACATACCGACACCCTTAAACATCCTCATTTGATTCTTAAAATTTGAGTGACCGCTTTATCAAATTGAGTCGTTCGGGAGGTCGCTCTAGGTCGCGTTTTCTTTTATCCCGGTTTTTCTACCTCGTCTCCTGGGTCACTTCAGGAGTTACTGAATTCGATTTCAGCTCCAAATAATAATCATTAATTCATTATCCATTGTTTCTAAATATCCAATTTTCGCACGACGAGTACCGGCACCCTCAAATGTCCTCTATTACTTATCGAAATTTGTGCGGCCGCTTTATCTAACACGAGAAACCATCAATGTGATTCTTGGACTTTTTTGTTCCGCGACCTTGGAATCTCAACAACTGTGTATTATACAACTCAAATTCAGCTACTTGAGAGGTCGCTCCGGGTCACATTTCTTTTTCTCCCGCTTTTTGTTCGAGGTGTACTGGGTCACTTCAAGAGTTACCCTATTCGATTTAAGCACCAAATAACAACTATTTATCCATTATTCCTAATTATTCGATTTCAAACTAGGCTCATTTATCTTATACGAATCATCCTCAAACGTCCTTTGTTTCTTCTTAAAATTCGCGTAACCACTTTATCTAACGCGAAAAATTAAACCGTCAATGGGATTTACGGACATTTTTATACCGGAACCCTCGTATCCTGAAAACCATGTATTATATACTATTCAACTTGAGCCGTTCAGGAGGTCACACCGGGTCATGTTTATTTTTCTCCCCGTTTTTCTACCACATGTCCTCGGTAACTTCAAGAGTTACCCTATTCGATTACAGCTCCAAATAAGAGATATTAATCCAGTGTTCCAATTTATCCGACTTTCGCACGAGTCTAGATTTATCGAATGTCAGTACCCTCAAACACCCTTTGTTGCTCTTTAAAATTAATGTGGCCGCTTTATCTGACCCGAGGAAGCGTTCGTGTGATTTAAATACTTCTTTATTTCGGGACCATAAAATCCCGAAAATCGTGTATTACACTTCAATTTGAGCTATTCGGGATGTCGCTCTGGGTTACGTCTCCTTTTCTTCCAGTTTTTATACCACATATCCTGAGTCATTTCAAGAGTTAACCTATTTGATTTCGGTCCCATATAATACTCCCTCTATCCTATGACATTTGTTGTCCTTTTCCATATTGGGGTGTCTCAGTCATTTGTTGTCCTTTCTATTTTAAGAATGAACTTGATGAGTAATTTGATCATTCTCATTCAATTTGTTCCACTTGTCATTTAGTTATTGGCCCTCTCCTCTTTCCTTGGTCTTTGTGCCAAAACGAAAGGACAACAATTGACCGGGACAGAGGGAGTANATTGTGTGCCTTTGTTCATCTGACTTTTGTTCTCGTTTTCTTTGTTGGGGGGTCTCAGTCATTTGTTGTCCTTTCTATTTTAAGAATGAATTTGATGAGTAATTTGATCATTCTCATTCAATTTGTTCCACTTGTCATTTAGTTATTGGCCATCTTCTCTTTCCTTGGTCTTTGTGCCAAAATCAAAGAACAACAATTGACCGGGACAGAGGGAGTAACTATTAGTCCATTATTTATAATTTTTCGATTTTCACACGCGCTTTTGTTTATCTCTTACCGGCACCCTCAAACGTCCGTTGTTACTTCTCGAAATTTATTTTTGCTTTATCTGACCCGAGAAATCATCCATGTGATTTACAGTCATTTTTGCTCCGGAACCCTAAAATCCTAAAAACAATGTATTATGCACTTCAAATTGAGCCGTATGGGAGGTCGTTCCGGGTCACGTTTCTTTTTCTCCTGATTTTTCTACCACGTGTCTTAAGTCACTTTAGGAGTTACACTATTCGATTTCAGCCCCAAATAACAACAATTAATCCATTGTCCCTAATTATTCAATTTGACACGAGGCTGGTTCATCTCACGTCCCCCACACGCCCTTTGTTGCCACTCAAATTTTGTGTTACCGCTTTATCTGATTTGAGAAACCGTTCATGTGATTTACGGACAAATTTGTTCCAGAGCCGATATTCCAAAAACCGGCTATTATATACTTCAAATTAAGTTGTTCGGGAGGTCGGCTTGGTCACGTTTCTTTTTGTCTTAGTTTTTCCACCACGTGTCCTCGGTCATTAGAGAAGTTACCCTATTCGATTTCAACACGGAATAATAACTTAATCCATTGTTTCTAATAATGCGATTTGGAACACGAGGCTCATTTATTTCACATAGCACTCTCAAACGAACTTAGTTGCTTCTCAAAACTTATATGGCCTCTTACCTTCAAATTGAGCTGTCCGGGAGGTTACCTCATGTCACGTTTCTTTTTCTCCCAGTTTTTTGATCACGGGTCATGGATCGCTTCAAGAGTTACCTTTTTTATTTTACCCCCAAATTGTTCCAATTATCCAATTTTTGCATAAGATACGTTGATCGCACACTGGCACCCTTACACGACTTTTGATGTTCTTCAAAAGTAGTGTGCAGTGGTAGTGGTCGCTTTATCTGACCCAAGGAACCGCCCGCGTGATTCACGAACATTTTTGTTCCGAGACACTGTATTCGTGAAAACCGTGTATTATACACTTCAATTAGAGTCGTTCGAAAGGTCGCTCCGAGTCACGTTTCTCTTTCTCCCCGGTTTTTCACCACGTGTCCTAGGTCGCTTCAAGAGTTACCCTATTCCATTTCAGTCCCAAATAACAAATATTTATCCATTTAATTATCCGATTGCACGAGTCTCCATGCTCCTTTATCTCATATTGCCACCCCACCCCTACCCACCACAAACATCCTCTATTGTTTCTCAAAATTTGTATTGCCGCTTTATCTAACCTAAAAAACTGTCAATGTGATTTATGGACATTTTTATTCTGGGACCTGTAATCCCCAAAACCGTGCATTAAACACTTTAATTTGAGCCATTTGGGAGGTCGCTCCGAGTTACGTTTCCTTTTTTCCCAGTTTTTCCGCCACGTGTCCTCAGTCACGTCAGGAGTTAATACTTTGTTAGGTTTCAGCTCCAAATAACATCTTTTAATCCACTTTTGTTAGTTATTCGATTTTTCGGAGGAGGCTCGTTTATCTTACACCGGCACCCTAAAACGTCCTCGATTGCTTATTTGATCCGATAAACCGTCTGTGTGATTTATGGACAAAATTTTTTTTCCGGGACTTTGGAATTGCGAAAATCTTGTATTATAAACTTTAATTTGAACTGTTCTGGAGATCGCTATGAGTCACGTTACTTTTTCTCCAAGTTTTACCACCATGTGTCCTGGGTCATTTTGGGAATTGCCCTATTCGATTTTACCCCAAATGACAACTACTAATCCATTGTTCCTAATTATATACAAGACCCGTTTATCTCATAGTGGCACCTTCAAACGTCCTCTGTTGCTTTTCACAATTTGATTGGTTGTGGTCGCTTCGGGTCACGTTTCTTTTTTTTTTTCTCGCCCAGTTTTATCCCACATGTGCTAGGCACTTCAGGAGTCACCCTATTTGATTTCACCTCCAAATAACAATTATTACTCTATTGTTCCTAATTATCCAATTTGGAACACGAGACTCGTTTATCTCATACCCACACCCTCAAACATCTGTTATTAATTCTCAAAATTTGTGTGTCCGCTTTATCTGACCTAAGGAACCGCAAGTGATTTACGGACATTTTTGTTCTGGGACTCTGTACTACCGAAATTTGTGTATTATACACTCCAATTTGAGCCGTTTGGGAGGTCGTTTTGGGTTAGGTTTCTTTTTCTCCCGGTTTTTCCACCACGTGTCTTGAGTCGCTTCAAGAGTAAACAACTATAACTGATCCTAATTATCCGATTTTCACACAAGACTCCTCTATCGCATACCGGCACCCCTAAACATCCTTTGTTGCTTCTCAAAATTTGTATGACCGCTTTATCTGACCCAAGAAACCATCCATGTGATTTACGGACATTTTTGTTCTACGACCCTAGAATCTCGAAAACCGTGTATTATACACTTCAATTTGAGTCGTTCGGGAAGTCGTTCCGGGTCACGTTTCTTTTTCTTCTGGTTTTATCACCACGTGTCATAGGTCTCACTTTAGGAGTTACCCTATTTGATTTCAGCCCCAAATAACAACTATTGATCCGTTCCAAATTATCTGATTTTCACACGAATCTTGTTTATCTAATATCGGCACTCCCAAACGTCTTCTGTTGATTTCAAAGTTTATATGTCTCGGCTTTATCTTGACCCGATGAACTATCCGTGTGATTTACGAACAAAAATGTTCCCGGGCCTGGAAACTCGAAAATTGTGTATTATACACTTCAAATGGAGCCGTTTGGGTGGTCGCTCGGGGTCACGTTCTTTTTCGCCCAGTTTTTCTACCACGTGTTCTGAGGACTTCAGGAGTCACCCTATTTGATTTCAGACCCAAATAACAATTCCTAATCTATTGTTCCTAATTATCTTTTGACACGAGGCTCGTTTATCTTATACCGGCACCCTCGAACGTCTCGTGTTGTTTCTCAAAATTTGTGTGATCGCTTTATTCGACCCAATAACCGTCCATGTACATTTTTGTTTCGGGGCCCTGAAATCCCGAAAATCGTGGATTATATACTTCAAATTGAGTTGTTCGCGAGGTCGCTTTGAGTCACGTTTCATTTTCTCCCGTTTTTTCTACCATGTGTCCTGGGTCACTTCAGAAGTTACCCTATTTAATTTCAGCTCCAAATAACAACTTCTAATCCATTTTTGTTAATTATCCGATTTTCAGAGAAGACGCATTTATATTATACCGGCACGTCCTTTGTTGCTTCTCAAATTTTGTGTGCCGCTTTATCTGACTCCACGAACCGTCCGTGTTATTTACGGACATTTTTATTTCGATTTGAGTCGTTCGATAGGTCACTTCGGATCACGTTTCTTTTTCTCAAGTTTTTTGTACCGCGTGTTTTGGGTCACTCCCACAAAAATTAAAGAGAGAAAATGGGTGCTTTTAGCATGAACAGACCTTTGTTGTCTCTCTTCGTACTTCTGATTCTAATTCTGATTCAACTCTCTTTTTATTTATTTACCAGAGTATATAGAAGCAACCATAACGTCCATAAGAAATTTGGTTCATCTTATTTTGTCTGAATAAAATTTGGAAACCCTATTGCTTTTAGTTTAGACACATGAAAAGGGGATTATACTTTGAGGAGTAAATGACTGAAGGGTATTTTGCTCCTAAAAAAAATACTCCGTACTATGCAAAATCCTCGCGGCAATCCTCCCTTTTTTTAAAAAATAAGGCAAGGGATTAGGGGAAAATAAGGTAGTAGGTCTTGTAAAACTATAAATTAGTCTGCGCTACTCTTAGTATCGTAACAGAGTTAAACACAGTAAACAGAGCAAGATGGAGACGCGCACCATAAAATGTGGGCTCTTTCTAGGTTTGTTCTTGTCCTTCGCACTTGCACTTGGAGGCTTGCAGCTTTATCGAAACTCATTTTCAGAATTTGGAGGTATGCCATGTCTAACTTCGTACGGGGGTTTATGCACAAAAGGAATATTGTAAACGGAAGTGTTTTAGATGCAAAATGGAGCTTGATGATGGAGAACACAAACTGCGTCCACCGTCCAATTGGATTTGCTTCCTTAGAAAGCTTCCTCTACCTGAATCAAGGATTATTAATTCCATGGCTGTTCTTCGGAGGACATGGTGTGCTAGGAATGATCGGATATTTGGAACTAATAAGGTTGACTGGGGAATGCACATGAGAATGTTGCAGATTCATATTGCCTCTTCCAATACAGCCTTGAATCTGTGCAATATTAGAATTTCTCAGGATAACTTTAGTAGGAATTTATCTATTGAGCAGGAGGACTATACTTTGGAGATGAGACTCAAGAATTTCTTCCGTGTTTATTTCTGGACGATCTGATTGCAACTGTAGCCGAATTAAATGTGATGGCACATGGAAAACTAATTGTTGTGCTGCTGGTGGATGGGTTATGTTTGACACGTGTGGTTATAGCTCTGACACTGATTGTGCTCTTTTTTTTTTTTTGCTGCTGACGCGCTTCAGGGGCTATGGCTCTTAGAAGAGGACATGGTGGGCGATTGAAAAAGGAAAGCTTCATTTGGATATTAGTACGGACTGTCTGGAGCTTGTGATGCAGGTTGCTCGACTTCGATGACCTTATTTTCATATCCGCCTCATTATCCAAGACATTCGAGAAACTTGCTAATAATGTTCACTGCTTTGCCCTTGGTCATTGTCCTGGGGGTGTTAACAAAGTAGCCCATAAGCTGGCAAAAGATGTAATTTAGGCTGTTTAGGACTGTAGACCTGGCAAAATGGGTCAGACCCGAATGACCCGACCCGAAAAGGCTGACCCGAGACCCGAAAATGACCCGAACTTGCTTGACCCGAAAATGACCCAAAACCCGAATTGACCCGACCCGACCCAAACCCGACCTGAACATTGTCTGACCCAATGTTGACCCGACCCGAGGAAACCCAATCCAAAAAGACCCGACTCATAACTAACCTGATCCCAAATGACTTGAAGTGACCCAAAA
>LHUT01003797.1:13366-28537 GCA_001412135.1 Silene latifolia subsp. alba
GCAAATGTGAACAGTGTTTGTGACGAAATAGTACCCGTCACAAGGGAGAATTTGCGATAAATAATAATGCTAATATGAGACAGCAAAAATTATTTGTTCTTAAATAATGTTGGGTAAATAATTGTTTTGGAAAACGCAAATGATTGATTTAGGCGGGCAATTCATACCGAAAACTATGTCAAGATTTCATTTACCAATTACCAAATACCAACCAAATCTACGAAGTATTTCGCAGTAGGCAAAAGTACACATAATTTACACTATTTTGCCAAGTCCATCATAGTTATATATTGTTTTTTCCGTCTCAATCATTTGTTTACTTTCAATTTAAATACCCTTTAAGAAGAATAAAAAAAAAGATTGGGCGGAGGGAGTATCACTTTGTCAAACTCTCACTCCGGCGCCTAAATGTCATGGGATAGATCTTATCATTTTTATGAATCTTACAAGGTGTAAATTACAAACAATATATCCTACAGCTTCAGCAATTGTCTAAACAAGCCTTGCCTTCAAATCTAACGTCCATAACAGAAAACAAAATGGACATTACAGCAATGAAAAAATGCCTCTTAATAAAAAGCTGCTACTCCATAATATAACAACACGAGGAGCGAGATTTATTTCACTGGGGATCATCCTGCTGTTTATTAGCATTTTCAGATTCACAGCTCCCATCACTCGGCTTCGCTTGTTCAGCCGAGGCTTGGCTAACAGGATCTTCCCCTTCAATCACTCCGCCCACTTGTTCGGGCTGAGCTTCCGAGCTAGCTTGTTCCTTGGGGGTCAAGCAGTTGAGGCCATTTTCTTTCATATATGTATCCAAAGGGACACCTGCTAACTGAAGAACATTTGTAAAACTCGCCTGACCATTCCCCATCTTCGAGTCTTGTTCACGGTCTGGACGAAAGTTCAGGTCGAGCCCAGAACCGCTGTCCCCTAACCCACTCGTTAAATCTTGACCTTCATCACCAGTCTGAGCAAGTTCAGTCTGTAAGGAATCGATCTCGGGGTGTAATTTCTGATTTTCATTGCTAAGTTTGTCGTCTTCGCCACTAAAATTCAACTTTTGGTGGCTTTTAAGAACCATTTCGGCTTCCTGATCGGTTTGCCGCTTCTTTTTTCTCATCATTAGTGTTTTAAAACGTCGTTTGACTGTCATGCAGACGGTGCATGTGCAGGTTGACTTGTGCTTGCCCTTGCCACTAGGTGGTTGAATACAAACAATGCATGAACAACCAGGACGGTGCCTGGGATGCTTGGTGGTGGTTGCAACGGCTGAAGTCCCAGGTTGATTTGGGTTGTCTCCCAAGACGGCTGCATTAGCTAGAGCACTCAGCCCGGAGGATTCCTGTTCCTGAATGACTCTATTAGCCATTGTCGCTTTTTTCTTCTTAAAATCTACATGTAAGAAGCGACCCAAAAGGAACGGAAGAAAATGTCAGAGAGAAAACACATCATGTCCATTTATAAAATTGGTTCTAAATATTCAATGCCATTTAAGATTATCAGATTAGTAACGAAAATAAAATTGAATCGGTGGTCATGAGAATAAAATAGCCCATGGTTTAAAACGTAGGTTTGAAAGTTGATCTCAGAGCCTACAGGCACAGCGCCTGGTTTCGGCCATTTCCATCATAAAAGGGGCCGATACTACCTCATATGTGGTCGTGGTAACTATCAAAACCTTAAAACTCGTCATTATGGGTATCCCTGTTTATAAAAAGTAAATCTGAATAAACAACAGTCAACACTAGTAAAATTGATGCTTAATGATGAGGGCCAAAGGCAGGGGAGCAAAACCACATACAAGAATAGTATAGATTTCACTCCAATCCGGCAGAAACAAACTTCGGCCTGTGACTAGATCCTTCTTTCTAAGGAGACACCCGAAATAATATAAGAAAAAAAAGCTGAGAAATAGCAGGGGTAAAACAAGAGTTCCATTTTTCTTTGGTGGGCAGTAGGGTGGGGGATGGGGCGGGGAGTGGGGAGAACGTTTGTGACCAGTTGTGTTTTATTCCAGTCTTGCACAAGACACCATTCTCGTGACCGGAATGCTTGATCTTTACTGGAGCCTATAACGAACCTATAATACAGATAGGAGAGATCGAAAAAAAGTTTCATACAGCTTGAGCTCAGAATGCCTCAAATCTCAATTTTTGAAATTTTCAGCAACCAATAAAACAAAAAAAAGGGGCACAACTCTAAACAATTGCTAACAATCAGGCAATCAGCTCAACCCGTTATATACATAGGTGATCAGATAAGTCGAGCAAATTGGCTTCAAAACAAGTAAAACTTCGAGACCCACTTGCATCACAATATGCACGGAAGCAAAGAAATACTATATATAATTGTACCATACCCTTGCCATGATTAGAAAAATTTTCAAGCTCCCTTGGGCTTAATTCATCTGGAGCAGAACAGAAGCACCTATAATCACAAAACAAGATATAAATGTATCGCTTGAGGATCATTAATATCAACACAAGTGAAATGGGCACATGTGCGTGTTAATCGAGATAGGAAGAGTTTAGAAACCTGGTCGGATCCCAAGCATTATCTGCACAAGTCCACTTAGGAGGGAGTAAAAAATCCGCAGGTAGCCTTCGCCACTTAGAGCAGCTGTCACACTGAGCCCATTGATCTATCACACTAAAATAAACAGTATTTCAGGGCTATGACAAATCTACAATTTAAAATATATACTGAGAATCAATGCAATATGGCACCAAATGGGTAAATTCACTCAGCAAGCAAGCAAGCAAGAGGGGGAAGAATGTGACTACTTCAGTTACCATTAGGAGAAAAACAAATACTACTCCCATGCCTCCCAACTTTATATTGTCCCATTCTAACCTTGATGGTCAACTTAAATCGTCAAAATATTGTCCACGTACAATAGGTATAGCAATAGATCTTAAGATCATGTCCAGATCCAACGGGATCTAGAACCATAGGTGTAGGGTCGGATCTTGATCCTTTTTTATTGAGATCTAGATCCTACCCTCATATCCCTTTTATTTTTATTTTATGTTAACACTAAAACTAAGGTACATGAATAGCAAAATATCTCCTAATTCTTCTCATTTTTCATAATCAAATCAATGTTTTTTTTAGGTTTATTTCCTTGAGAAAATACTCTATATGCATTATCCTAATCCTATCAATAGAGTGATTTTCCTTATGCCTACAAGGATCCGCAAAGGATCCAGATCCACGGGATCAGGATCTGGGAATGTTCCCTGTGAATTTAGATCCTATAGCACTTTGCCATCCCTAGGTACAATGTCTAATTTGATGAGTTCAATTTATCAAAAGAACTATTTTCATAGGGTATTGCTCTTTCGTATACGCATTTTACTCTTTTATATACAACGTTATCATTTTACCCCTCTCATTAACAAACCTAACTTTCCCCTTCTTTCCCTTGGAAACGGTCCTTCACCCCACGGTTGTTGCAACCCCATCAATCTAGGGTATTTGAGAGTGAGGAGGGAGTTTTATGTGGGGAATGTTTTTTTCCGGGGGAGGGGGGAGGGGTCGGGGCGGTAGGGTGGATTTTCAACAGGGGAGTAGTGGTTTAAGAGAGTGGGGATTGTTTTCGGGAGATGGGGCGAATTTCCAGTGGTTTGGGTGGTCGGTGGTGTGGTAGGGTAGGGTAGTTGTTGGTTGGTGATGGGGTAGGTGGTAGTGTGTTAGGGCGGTTGGGCTAGAGGTCAGAGATTAGGGTAGTGGTTGATGACAAGTGGCACGATGAGAGTAAAGTAATTGTGTTGTATAAGAGTTACCTAGCAAGACCATGCAACTTTCATTGTGGTTCATTCGAAAACAGCCACTTAATTGTTTCAAACGCGGATAAAGCTATGTACATCCTGGCATCCATCCCCCTTTACCTCACCTTAGGCATTGAGCCATTGTTGTTGTTTTTAGAAAGAACAATTGCATAACCAACCACATGTTTGAATAGCTAACACAAGGTGCATATAGTGCTGACAAATCCATGTAGCCCAGAGATAGAATACTAACAAATAGAAATCACACCACATCATCAGGTAACATTTAAGCCCTATATCCCCAAATTTACAAATGGTTCTGCAAGTGTGATGAATCAAGTCCTTCCAAATGTTTCTGTTTCGAATTAAATTATGTCCGAAACAAAATTGTTTAATGAATATTTTTATTATTTCAGATCCAACGTCAAGTAACTATCAGTCCATCAGTGACACATTACTAGTCAAAGCATGCATAAGAGCCACCACATTAGACGAAAAAGTGGTGTACTTTTACGTCTTCAGCACACGAAAAAATAAAACAAAAAGGTTGACGTTTAAATATTGCCTCCAGCCCCCAGGCGTAACAAACAATTTCAGATTCAGAAACAGGATATATATTCTTGTCTATATGAATCAAAGAGAGGAGCAATTTACCCGGATGAATGAGCTGCGAAGACACTGGGCTTCCCAAAAACAGGAGGTTCCTATACAACAAACAGCATGCAGCATAAGTGCATAAGTGCATAACTATAAACAAGATAGGAACACACAAAAAAGGATTAAAAAGAGATTTTCCAAAAGATCAAGGTCTTGAAGAGCAATTGATTCAAGAAGTCAAATTAGATATATGAACAAAGCTGTGAAGCAGAATGAATTTCGGCTAGTGCCTCACTGAACCTTGGGCTTAAGCACGCCCGAGGCACGCTTTTTGAAACTAAAATTGAATTACGCCCATTATTACTGTACAAACAAAACAGGTTTTCATGATGGGAAACACAAGGCAAAAAGATATTTACTATGTTTGGAAAGAAAGGCATATGTTTGTCCAGCATAGGGGTGTGGAGACATAAGAGGAAACAAGTACTATCTTGAATTCATGATGATACCATGGAACTAATAAATAAATAAATAAAATAAACTTACTTCATATTCTTCGAACTCAAAGTCGTCGACCACAACAATGCTTGGCTTTACATTTTGAGGAGGTCGAAGCATACCCTGCACCTCCTCCCATGTCAACCTCAATGCCTGAACATCTTGATTATCAATGAGCAACCTCTTACTCTTAGCACCTATATTTCGACCTTTTTTCTTTTCTGCCGTTGTCATTGGTGAGGGTAACAAGCCTTCCTCTGATGGTTCACCACAATTCTCACTGTTATGCATGTAGACATTTCCACCGGCAGAGTCCGATTGTCTCGATAAAATATTCAGATGAGTATCTGTGGGCGCTTTCATAGACTGGGGAAGGCCAGAGACGCCATTGGCCACTGGTAGATCCTTAACAATGCCCGAAAAACAATAAAAATCACTTGAAATACGGGACAAATAGAAGACAATGCAGCATTACGCTTTGTTAGTTATTAGAAAATCAACACTGTTATCAAACTTCAACATCAGATTATATCAGCAATTTTTGTCAGGTCTATTAGTACAGCATACAATCATAATAGCAGAGGAGAGCTGTAATTGTCAAGCAAACTACCTGAATAGATGGGTTTGATGCTTTCCGAAATCCCATAACAAGTTTCCCCTCTGGATCCTTGCGGCTAAATGTTACTGCAGCAGAACAGATAACATCATCACAGGTCTTTCCATGGTATTGAATTTTGGTTTGAGATGGAACCGGTAATCACAACCTAATCTCAGCTATTTTGCATTAAATGTGGCCAAAACTGCCTCAATTTCCGGATACGGTAACCTCCAAAACTTAGATAACTTGGTCGAGATTCCAATGTTGTGGTCATATTTAATACCATGGGTCTTTTTACCAAAGTAGGATCGCACAAAACTATAGGCGATGAAAATACTAAGAAATTTACCATATAAGTAAGAAAGTAAGAAAGAAAGAATGTTTGGCAATCAGCATGGTGAAAAGATAGTAAGCAGCATGTCCATCAAAATTTATGGGACAAGAAAGTAAGGGTACCAGTATCGCCAGCTTGCAGCTGCAACGATTGTATACAGGGAGTCACTCCCTCTAAAACATACATCCTGCTGTTGTTGTTAGGCCAAAATCTGAACTGAAACACCCATTCTTTCCCCTTGACATCTTGAATTTTTATAGGAAGTCCCTCAGGTTGAGATATAGGAGGAAAATACGCCTACAAGCAGCACAGTTTGATTATTACTGGTAACTAGTGGAATAACCATTCCAAGTTCACATAGTTTAAGGGTGTTTAGATAAATTAAAAATTCTAAGTTCGCATAGTTTAAGGGTGTTTAGATAAATTACCTCGGCACATGCTTTAGGAAGAACAAGACGACCTATTCGGCCAGCATCACTAGCACTCAATACCTTTTCAAACAGCGGAAGAATAGTACAGTTTGAACTTTTTGATAGTCAAGGAAATCATTATTGCATCAACTAGTAAATGAAGGCCACAACAACACGTCATCAAGTCAACTACAACAAAGCCCAAATTTATGATGTACTAAACTAACATAAATTATTATTTGAAATCAGCAAACAAAAATTACCAAAAGGAAAACATGATAAACTGTCAATACGTTATGAAAACACCTAGTAGATTTTTTTTTTTTAAATGAGAAAGTTTGAAAAAAAAATGGCTAATAATAATAATTTTAATATTAAAAATAATGAAGTACAAAGAAAAATAAATAGAAAAAATAGAATAGGTAATTAAAAATACAGAGAATTATTATAAAAACTCATATTTAAGTGGAAAGAGTCAGAAATATAAGCAGAAAATGAGGCCTATGAGTTATAAATACCAAGACCATCCCATATAAATAAATAATCTATGTAATTTGCAAGAAAAAAAATTATTAAACGACAGTGGATACTCTCCAGATATTTGCTGCAGTTCTTGCTCTGTAATCCTTGGCCAATAACGAGGAAGCAGTTGGTGTCGGCCCCGTCCCTCAAAAGGAGGCTTTGCCACACGTAAGGGAGGCATCATACTAACACTTGTATCAGGAGCAGGAGAGTAAGGCAACTTTGATGGACTTGATACAATATTGGGAGATATAAATCCTTGATTGAAAGCATTAGACATCTTTTTTGGCTCCCTTTTTTCATCAATGATTGTGCCAGACGTAAACTGAAGATTTCCAGATGGACCACCCAAACAAATATTTAGGTTTGGATGTGCTACTGATTCATAGTCATCTCTATTTTGCATCTTATTGCTAGAAACGTCAAGTCTGTCATTGAGAAACGATCCCATGGAAGTCTGGGCTAAAGTTGAGGCCCAAGTAGCCCCACCTCCCCAAGGCCCGGTTATGGATGGAGTATCCTTGTTGGATGGTAGTGGTTGTGCTGTAACCACAGCTTCTGAGGGAGGGAAAATAAGTCCCTCTTGTTTCAGCATACCAAGGGCGGTATTCGTGTTCAGATTGTGTGAAATGGATAGTTGATTACCCCCATGACTACCCTTATGATTGCCAATGCTTTCAATATTCTCCGTCATAGTGCATAGTTCATATTTATCGCATCTACCTCCATTCCATCTCTGTGTAAAAAGTGAAGTCAAACAATGATGCCACCCACTTAAATAAACTTGGGCCACAATAAACAATATGATCTAGCAGAAACCAGAACTATCTAACATATACCCTGTGTCACGAAATCTCCAAATTCTTTGTTCAGGATAATGATGAATAAAGTCAAATGAAACTAGTTGCGTTTCTTTTTATTGTGAAGTAGCAGTCATTTGATGAAATTGTGCACACAATTTTCAGGATGGATCATTTGAAATCAGCCTCTTTGTTGAATGAGAACAAGGGTAAGGCTTCATACAACTGACCCTCCTTACACTGCCAACTGTAACAACCTCCTTACAGCATGTATAATAAGAGCTCCATAAGATGGTCTCCATTGTAGGGGAGCAAAAGTTATTTTCTTTGCCTACAATAAAGTGCTCTCTTATGCTCTTTAGGTGTTCTCCAAAGAAAAAAAAATGGAGAGTAGCTCAGTAGCTCTCTATATGCTCTTAGGGAGGAGCAAGGAAGAGCAGGCTCTCCATTCGAAGTAGGCTGTAGCAAGTGGATCTGAGGGAAAACTTGCTTTTTCAAAGAAAAAAGAATATGTAAATGTAAAAAAAAAACGGACCAAAATTTAAAATGAATGCAGAGCATGTAGAAGAATTTTGCTATTGTAGGTGTAAAATTAGTTTTTACTATTGTACATGGAGAGCAAAACAAGTGCTTTCTATTTTTTACAATCGTACAAGCTCTTGCAAAACACAATCATTTAAAAAACTCAATGGGGGAAAGAAATTAACAAAGAAAGATATGATTCTAACTTACCGAATTAGAGGCTGAATTTCTCGCACATCCTATGCACTTTACGCCACCACCATCAAGTAACTCAATCAAAGACAAAGAAGCAATGCATCCACAGTGAAGCCGCTATAAAGCAAAATGCAATGAGCGTCTACAACAACTAAAATCAACAAGATGAACATAAGTTATAGAAAAGATTTCACCTTGCCACAAGTAAAACAGTTTCTCCAACCAGAATCATCGGAGTGGAATTCCTCGCAGTACATTCGTTGCTCAAAAGCATACCTAGCATAGAGAGAGTTAACGTGTTGAAATGTTTAGAGGTGCCCCTAAATATTCTTGCACTACACTTAAGATCTCAAACTAAAACTCATTCCAATTAACGATGGAATCTGTCAAAAGGTTGAGAGAGATAAAACAACGCATCAAGACGGCCAAACTATAAACTTGTTCTAAGTAATTTGTAAAGCATCCGCTTCGGTGGGTATTCATGAAGAACGAAAACGAAGATTCAGAGTACTTTTAATCATACTAATTGAACGAAAGTGCAATATCAACTGGCAACTCTGATATTATATGAATAACCACTAACTAGAATTCAGACATTACTAAATGAATGAACAATGAGCCAATTGACCCCCTGTTTCAAGTTGGAAGGCCAATATGAAGCAAACTGACTTGGGGAAAAATAGATGTACAACAACATTACCCCAATGCCTCAAAGGCTCCCGGATATGGCGTGGTAAGGGAAATCGGATGTATACAACCTTTCCCTTGTATAGAAAGCAAAATGAATTTATTTTAAGATGAACCATAACGAAAATTGCACCAAGATTTGCACAGCTGAACAATGAAAACATATATATAGCTCAACAGAAAATATTTATCAGATGAGGATATGTTACTGCTTGTTTCTGTTCCCAGAGATACTTCACATAATCATACCTAATCTTCAAGCAATGATTATGCAAACCATATTTTTTTTATTATAGTGCTTCTTATATTTCATTTGATTGTATACGTTTTTCAAATTGCCCCTCACATGCTTTTAAATACGTATACAATGGGGAAAAAAAAGAAAATAAAAGAGGGAGTACTAATTAAGGGACACGGAGGGGATGATGGCAATGTATAGATAATACCATAGAGGTGACACCTATCTACAAATAGACACCATGGTGGTGACGCCCATATACAAACTAGCCACAAGAATTGCATAAACCCTAAACAATGATAATGCAAGCAAGCCACGGGAATTGAAGCAATGATCCCGACATCAGTCATTCACAAGCCATTAGCAATTCTTAAGAGGATTTTCAAGAAATCAAATTTATCTTCAACATGATTCAAGAACAAACAGTTCAATACTACCATTAAATTACATTTCCTGCATAACTGTTCAGCACAGCTCGAGTCTTAGCTGTCTATTGAGCATAATCCTATTGCTTCACAAGTTCACAGAATATGCAGTCCTATATAAAGGTTAATTCTTTAGAGCCAAATATACTTTAGATTCCATGAAGTATCCAGGTATCTAATTTAGCTCCTTTTTTTCTTAGAAATAAGTCTAGAATTATATCTCTTAGTCTCCACTAAACCCTCGAGTCACATCACTTTCCGTTCAGCTGAAAGGTAGTCCAAACAATATGAAAACTTCAAAAGCTCATTTCTTGATTTCTAATTTTTATCACTACATCATAGAAAGACCACAATCTATACATTTGTCGATATCTTTAATCTGAGAATTCATCAATAAAATTCTCCACGCGACCATCACAAACATCAACTGCATATAACTCTGAGTAACCTCATATGGAAGAAGTAATAGAACCATTAAGGAGCCAACATGGTCAATCAATGTTGTCAAAATCGCCAAAAACAACCTTTTAAGTTAAGGTAGCCACAATTTATATCTTACTCCCTTTAACACAAGTCACTTTCCATCTCAAATTTTTGGGTAAGAAAGGTTTGATGCCTACGGATTTTGAATCGGGTCTATGAGTATCGCCTCTCAATGACTTTACCGCATCGGCTAGCTAACCATGTCTAATTATGTGAACAAATGGGAATGAATTTCCATCAACATAAACTAAACTCAAGCTTATTAAACCAAAATAATTATGAAATATAATCATTGATTATGAATTTAAATTTGACAAATACTCCATAGTCCATAGCATATTATACCTTCAATTTCCCACCAAAAATTAAAAACCAATACAAATAACTAAATTAGCACGTAAAAAAAAACAATTAAAATAGAAAAATTACCCGCACTTATCGCATAAATTAGCCAATTCACCAGATCGCAAACTCCAACCAGTCTTCCATTCAGCAGACGACGTCGTACCACACAAGATATTCATACAAGTCTTCATACCCATTTCCCTATTTTTAACAAATATTTCAGCAAATTAATTAACTTTCGATAATCCAACGTCAAAGTAAATTCAAAATTAGTAATTACTTGGAGATTAATTAACTAAATTTGTACATAAACAGTCGTAAAAACTGCAACAATTAGTCAACAGATAAGAAAGAACAAACCTTTTAATTGAAAATTGAAAACCCAATTCAAAGGTGCAAAATTTTCATCTGGGTATTTTAAAAAAAAAAAATTATAGGAATGAAATTTGAAGCAGAAATTAAAATGGGTTTAAGAGAAAAAATTGAGGAAATTATGATAGCTGAAACGATGGAATTAAGGTGAGTAAAGAGCATGCAGGAAGTATAATAAGAGCAAAAAAAAAAAAAAAGGGATTGAAAGTGAAGAATATATATTGCATGCACGATTTTAAGGTGAGATTTGATATATACTTGAAGTATTGCCCAACTCTTTGTTTCACTTTGGTTTGTTGGCTCCTTGTTTTTACTCTCTTTCCCAATTATGAGGGTTTTTTAAGGTTTTTTCATTTGATTAATATATTATTTTTAAATTAGATCTTTAGGCTATAAATGGGAGTTTATTGGACTATTTAGAAAAACAAAAAATGCACAGAGTGGGTTTGATATTTTGAACGAAATACTCAATTTTTTTATTTGAAAAACATCAAGAGGTCATAACATATGTTTATGAGCTCAGAAAGTCACGATTTTTTTTCAAATCGATCGTCTTTCCGAGAACTACGATTTGAAAAAAAATTGTCATATTTGGATCTCGTGGCTAAGATTTTTGTATGTCAAAGTTTTTTTTATCGAACAAACTTTGAGTGACCATACTAAATAACTTTTTCAAATCGTAGTACTCTGAAAGATGATCGATTTGAAAAAAAATGTCACTTTCTGAACTCGTAAAATACGAGTTATGACCTTTTAAAGTTTTCCAGATCAAAAAATTGGGTATTTCGTGTGAAATGTCAAATCTCAAGGATAACGCGTGAATTTTCTGTTTAGAAAATGAAGAACGTGATATGTGGAATTTGGTTGATTTATAACCTAATGAAAAGGTAGATTAGGGATGGCAGTTGATCTAGGACTCTACCCATATCCACTGGATCGGACCCTGATGGAGCGGATATGGGTCTCATTTTTATGAATCCAATGGATATGGGTCAGATATGGATCTAAAAAAAATTATATGGATATGGATATTGTCGTTAAAATCCAGACCCTACCGAGACCCATGTTTTTTTATTTTATTTTTAAATTTTTAGATATATAAGAATAATTAACGTTTATAGAAGTCATNNGTTTTCTTATTTCATAGTCATTAACAAATTTACAACCTAATTTAAATCAATTAGTCTTCCTTAAGACCAATGGTATCCGTCTTAACTATAAGACGGGTCCATTTGATACCATATTATACAATATGGTAGAAACCAGGTAAATGGTAAAATAATAATGTAGTGAATTGATGACTTAGGCAGCAATAAGACTGAATTAATAGACAACCTCTAGAATTGACTTGACATGTCAATAAAAAAACAATTCAAAAAGTATTATGTTAGTCTCAATGTTTCCACCAAAGACATTTCAAAAGTTATTATTTCAAATTTCCCAAAGAAATCTTGGCATACCATTTTTATTTAAATTTCATTTATATTTTAAATGGTAACATATTGAACAATTATGCTTACATAAATGGTAAAATCCTAAATAAAAATGAGACCATTTTTCTACTATATGTCGACAGTGATTAGTGATTGTTTGTCAATTTGAATGACAATATTTAAGTGAACAATAATGGTTCCTTATGTGCCTTTAATGGTAACATATTCAATAATTCACTAAACATGTTTTAAAATATAATATGTATTGATTTTACAACTTTTTGTTTATAATTTGGTCCTAATGTAAGTTATTTTGAATGGTTATTTATTACTAATCTGAAAAGGTCTATTATAATGTTGTAATGACAACATGTTAACAATTTAGTAAACATTTTACAAAATGCAATTTGTTACCATTTTGCAACTTTCGGTGACCTTTATGACTCATTGTAAAATTGCGACCGATGTTGTTTAGATGCTAACATTTTGGACAATTATATTTACATGTTGTAAGATGTAAAATGTGACCATTTGTACATTGTGTGTCTATAGTTGTCAGTGATTGTTTGTAATTTGAATGATAACATTTAAGTCAATTGCAATGGTTCTTTGTATTGCTTAAATGGTAACATGTTGAACAATTAATTTTACATGTTTATAAATTTAATATGTTTGATTTTGAAACTATTTATTTATAAATAAGACGTGTTAGTATAGAGAATTAAAGAAAATTAAAGAATATAAAAATGGTGAAAAATAATGGAGAAATAGAGAAACTCTATGAAAATGAAGAACAATGGAGAGTGGTATTTGATGGAGTAGAAGTGTGAGGAATAGTTAATGTATGCTGAAAAATGAGAAAAAAAATGTCTTAGCAATTTTCATGTCTATTGTGCATTTAATGTATTCAAACCATTAGGCAATAAAATATTGTATAGGTTGTACTCTACACTAGCCTACTACTTACCCTACACTTTAAACATTCAGACCTACATGCTCCATCATCCGCCCCATTTCCCAAATATGGTATCTATCAAACCTATCTTAAATTTAAGACGGATACCCTCGGTCTGAAATAAGAATTTATGAATTTAAATATTCGAGAAACAACAAATAACTTTTTCATCGTACAAATAATAATTTACACGGTAATTTGTTAATTTATCATGATAAATATCGACATATTTTTTATCTATAATTCTATTAAACATTCTAATGCATTTTATATAATTTTAATAGTGTAAATACATTTAGAAGATGAAGAAATTAACAATTTTTTTGAAAAAGATCAGACCCATTTAAGACCTAGATCATATAGATCTGGATATGGATCTGAAAATATTAGACCCTGTGAATATGGGTCAGAGATGAATCCACCATATATAATATGGATACGGATATGAATCCTATAGGACCCTACCCATACCATACCAATTGTCATCCCTAAGGTAGATTGTTGTCTCAAAGAAAATGAGTATCTATATTATTATTTCAATTTATTTTATTTTATATAATTTTTTAGTTTTGAATAAAATAATAAATAAATGACAATGATAAGCGTGTTTATTAGCTTGGTGACGAAATACTTGTATGAGAGTACACATAGTATGATATTTACTCGTAGTTTAACTAATACTTCTGTTGTTAAAGTTATTTCACTATGTTTTACAAAGTGTCTCTTGCGTGATACACGAATGTGTATACTATATGTTTGAATTGTAGAGAGGTAACAAGGTAGATAATATTATATTCAGAGATTTCTCACGCTACTCATGGTTTGTCACTTTGTCCATGATACCCATGTTTTTAAGAAGGTGTCAATGTACTCTTTAGGTTCACTTTTTATGCACAACGTGCCCTTGTTGATAATGGACGTTAGTTAAAATAACGGAACATGATTAATGAATAACTAATTTGGGCGGAAAATTTTGATTCCAAAACAAATCTTAAAAAAAAACGAAAGATTGTAAGAAAAATACTCGTAAACTTTGCATTGTGAACATTACGTACATCATATCCATCAAAACAATAACATCAAGTTCATTTAACTATAAATTTAAATATTAACAAAGTTAACTAACTTAACTTGCTTGTCGATGCTCTATTAATTTTTGCCTTTTTCTTTAATGCGTCATCTTTTGATAACGAGGAACATCTCTCATTAGCAACTTAGGGCGATACACCTTTGAGAGACACGCAACAGCACGGTAAGGCGGCACTCTCTTTTAACAGGTCCCGAAGGTCCCCGTGCAACAACCGCATACTGCTCACGCAGGGAGCTAGTCGAATCCGGGACCTCGTAATTCATGCCAGCGCATGCTTTGAGGGTGTTTCGCGCTTCACTGCACTCACAGCACTTGGTCATTCTTTAATGCATCATCATTCAAACAATAAAATCAAGGTGGTCCTACAACAAAACAAAAGGAAATTAATTAACTTAACTAGTATTTTTTTTCTTTTGATAAGTTGTAATTTGTTAAGCTAAATTTGGTCATTTCAGCTCAAGATTATTGTTCATTAATCATGCTCAAAGGTATTTTGTGTAACTATACAAAGTTCAAAACTATTTTGTGTAATCTCTACTTTTAAAAAAAAAATTAAAATTAAATTTTTTGCCAAAATTAGTTATCCATTAATCATGCTTTGTTACTCTAATTAACGTCCATTTCCAACAAGGGCACAACGGCCATAAAAATTGCACCTCAAGGGCACCATTGTATTATAAAAAAAAATAAAAAGAGATACATGGTATCTCTACACAAAAATTAAATACAATATTAAATAGACAGGCGATTCTTCCTTTCGTTCACGCTTATTTCGTTATCCTAATGCATTTAATGTGAGTGATAATTTACGCTACATCTACATGTAACACTCCCATAGGTCGGGACCCTTTCCTCTAGACATTACAAGACTTGGTTTCCCAAGCTTGTAGT
>LHUT01003798.1:18150-29024 GCA_001412135.1 Silene latifolia subsp. alba
CTATATAATATAATTAATTTGTATTAACTTTCTTTAATTACATTGAAGTCCCTTGGTTTCTGAAATTAATATATAGTATTGATTGATAAATATACACAAATTCTCATTAAAGACGGCCAATATCAGTCACAAGATGAAAACATATAATGCCCCTCTCACAATATGCAAGTGGCATTATCCATATGGTAATACTTGACCCGTCGCAAGCTTGCGACGGACATGCCCGTCACAAATGAGAATTTGTGTACAACTATATATAGCCGACTTGCATCTCATCGACAAGTACAATTATACAACATACTCATAGTCCTAGACGACATACTGATCCTAGGATGATTTATATCTCACATCCTAGGGTTCCGTAAGGCCGAACTTCTAGTACTTCTATAATTCTACTTATTTATCTGATAGCACAGGAAGATGAAATGTAAGTGAATCCGATATATACATGGATTCACAATCCCACTAGCATAGGGATGCGAATGGGCCACACTCAAATGGAGGTGAGAGAGTCCGCTTCATAAGTTCAAAGAGGTTCCACTCTAAAATTAATTGGCAATAGGGACAGTAGTCCCTTCGTTAAAAAGTGGTACAATCTCTATTTCTCCAACAATGTGAGGCACTCACGTGTGAGATTATATTTCAACACGCCCTCTCACATGTGATATCCATACGAAACCTAGGACGAAACCATGAGAGCGCACCGTGGTGGGAATTAATGAATCTCGGATCGGGCTACATCCAAACAAAGAATAGACGTATCACTCGACAACACAAGGGAAGTTACATCATAAACCAATTGAATAAAGGGAGTAGCCCTTAGCTTATAAAGCGGTAAACTCTCTCAACTTTTATCAATGTAGGAGTGTAGGACAACACTCACATGTGAATTTACTGAGTTTCTTCACACCCCCCTCAAGCCTCACCCAGCTCCCACAAAACGGCCCAGTTAATCATCATACCCAGGTCTTTTACCATGGGCTCTGATAGCATGTTAAATCATGCAAACGGGCCTGGGTCACACCTAAATGGAGGAGAGAGAGTCTGATTCATAAGTTCAAGGAAGTTCCACTCTAAAACCAATTGGCAATAGAAGGGATAGTCCTTCTGGTTATAAAATGGTACAATCTCTCCTTTTTTCCAACATTGTGGGGACACTCATATGTGGAGATTATATTCCAACAATATGGTTATGATGCTGTTCCATATACATGTTCACCGGATCCAAAACATTGCGATCTGAATCCGGCCTGTTGGAGATGGAGCAAAGAAGAAGAAAATAGTGGTGAATAAATGAGAGCTAATTAGCACATTAATTAATAATGAAATCATATAAAAAAAGGATGAGATAACACTATAATAGAGTCTCTCTATTATGTTATTATGTTGAAGTTGAGTTTATTTCAAATCCTACAAATTCAGTTCCTATCTTCTTATAAGGGAGAATAAACCTTACTTAATAGTCTTTAGGGATCCCTGCTTAATATGGATAGCCCCTCATCTCCCAAGTATATCTTTAAAACTCCATCTTAATAGGTGACATCATGTCATGCATGTGGAATACACAGACACAACTCTAAGCTCTAAGTTCATTCCTTATTTGAAAGTTTACTTGACTCCCCCAATTACCAGCCCTCAAACAAACCAACTGGAGAAAGGGGAAACTTATCCTCCAGCCAGTACCAGTAGGTGAACAACCTACCATCTATTCCATAACAATTTGTGCATTTGTCGTGTGCTTGCATATGAAATAACAAAACGTCTTGCTTGTGACGGGCTAATCCCGTCACAAGCTGAAAGCTGAAGACCTCTCACAAAAAGGGAGAGGGGACTAGGTGGGGCACCCCCCATGTGCTTCCCCACTTACCTCTCATGGTTATTTTGTGAGAGAAAATGGTATCCGTCACAAGCTTGTGACGAATATCACCATATTCAATGAGATTTTGTGATGAAATAAAGTCTTTTACTTGGGGAATTCGGTCAAGTCAAAATAGAAGAAGAAAGTTCTTTGCAAAGCCCGTTTAAGCAGCTTCCACCNTGATACTCCCTCCGTTCCAGTCATATGTTTACACTTCCTTTATTTCCCCCTCACAAAATAAAGGAAGTGTAAACATCTCACTGGAACGGAGGGAGTAAGATTTAACATATGAACTTGTGGATTATTCTTGGCTGAATCCCTGCCTAATAGACTTCGAGTCTGTCTTCTTCAGGTGGTTTACTTGGTATACGTGGTTTGCAGGCTATCACGTACACCCGAGGATTTACCTAGTGCGCACCAAAAGTAGCGGTTGCGGGTTTCCTCGTCACAGGAAAAAAAAATACGAACTTTTGCATATAAAACAATTTTAGGAAAACTAATAAAAAAAACACAAATTCTCGTTATAGACGTACATTATCCGTCTATAACTATAGATGGATAGTGTCTTTCTCACAAATGAAAGTGAGTAGATAAAAAATGGATACGTCTACTTGACCTCCCACTTTAATTTTGTGAGAGAGCAACTATCCGTCTATAACTATAGACGGATAGTGGTCGTCTATAATGAGACGACTGTCAAAAAAAAACATGGCCTAAAAGCCTAATCATTTTGGACCACATACGTAAATACAGTACCTAATAGCCTAATTACTCTAGTACACCCTGGCCAGTAGCCCCACACAGATGAAAACAAAGGAAGGGATTCAACTCTCAAGGGAGGTGGAAAAATGACCAAAAAGCCAAAAAGTAAAGAAATAGAACAACCAGTAACAGCAGAAACATTAACAGCAAAATTCGGTGGAATTGTCATTACAATCATTATCATTTCACCATTTCAATACTCAATAATTATGGAGTACTACTAAAACTATTGCCACCACTATTCCAACAATCACCATATTATTGGGTTTCCCAATAACAATTTTAAAAGGGAATTATAAAGGCGAATATAATATTGACGGTTTCAGCCGGGTTATTTGTGAATAATTAAATACGACCCTCATAACCTTTAAGTAGTCTCATTATAGACGCATATATATCCGTCTAAAGTAAAAAATGGGTTAAATATGCTTAAAGTGATGATATTTTTGAGGTCGTAAATATTTAGTTATAGACGGGATACTTACCGACTAGCTTTAGCTGATATCTGCAATAATTGCGAATTGCGAAGCCATAAACACACTCTTCCCTTTCTCTCTCTCTCTCTCTCTTTCTGGTGAAGTGTTCACACCTCACATCTTAACTGTAATATTGAAAGAAAGCAAGGAAAAAACACACTGTTCGTCCTCTTTTGTACTCTTTACTCCAACAAGATTCAACCTTTTTCTTTCTATCATTGTTCACAATATTTTCCTGACAAATTTCCAATTACCCAATTCAATTCATGGAAATCTTGTGATTTCCTCTTTCTTTTCCTGTTTTTTATGTCTATTTCTTTGTTATTTTTACCG
Source organism: Silene latifolia subsp. alba (assembly GCA_001412135.1). Classification (NCBI taxonomy): domain Eukaryota; kingdom Viridiplantae; phylum Streptophyta; class Magnoliopsida; order Caryophyllales; family Caryophyllaceae; genus Silene; species Silene latifolia. The sequence goes on from LHUT01003798.1 coordinate 21,580, forward strand.
GGTTTCTTGACATCATTACAATAGTACAATGCCAGAGCAATTAATCTCCTCTCACCCCATTAATTCCTCTGATTTTGTAAGTTTTAATTACTAGTTTCGTTTAATTTAACTATTTTTGTTGTTTTGTTAGTTCTTTTTTATGTTTTGGGATGATTTATGATATGGGTATTGATTAATTATTAATTTTAGCTAATTTCTTTGACTAAATGTTCGATTTTCGCCGTAATTTTAATGGGTTTTTGAGATCACGAGTAATTATGTCTCAGATTTATCTTTGTTTATGTGTTTTACTTGTGATTTTCGGTTTACTTTGTGTCGGTGAGAATGTTTGTTAAGGTTGTTGAAGGGTCTGTATATTGAAGCTGCTGACGTGGGAGAAACTTTCAGTAAGCTAAAATAATACTGAAGGTGTGGAAATGCTGGAAAATTAGATTTATTACTCAAAAAGATAGAATTTGGATTGAATGTTATAGTTATAGCTGATGTTTTTAACTTCACCGCTTCTCGACATTGTTGTATAGTACTCCTCTGTCCCGGTCATTTGTTGTCTTTTTCCTTTTTTGGTGTCTCAGTCAATTGTTGTCCTTTCTATTTTGAGAATGAACTTGATAAGCAATTTGATCATTCACACTCGTTTTGTTCCGCTTGTCATTTGGTAATTGGCCCATTCCTTTTTTCCTTGGTTTTTGTGCCAAAACCAAAGGATAATAATTGACCGGGACGGAGGGAGTATGTATACAAGTAATACAACCACATTCATAAATCTTGTGGTTGGCTGGACAATAAGACCGTTTTACGGGTTACTTCATGTATTGGTGATTCCTTGCAGCATCTATCCGAAAGTTTTGACTTAAGTAAGCATTTTCCAAGAATATGGGTATTCAAGGTTTTTCTGTCGTCTTGAGTACAAATCATTCCCATGGTAGTCTTCTTTTAGTATTAAGTTACTTTTTTGTTTGAATATTTATTGTTACTTGTTAGTTGTGATTTAGGGCTTGACTTATCTTAGTTTCACTGTGTTAGTATATAATGGTTGGTGAGGTTGTTGGTGGTATGCATGTCAAGGTGCTGACATAGTTGTATTTGAGCAAATTAAGCACATAAATATGATTGAGTGTGCAAAGATGTTGGGAATTGTTGTTGACGATATAGGATTTAAATATGTTTTAGTTCTCTCGCTTTTTACCTGCATCTCTACCTAATATGGGTAGATGCTGGTCGTACATATGCAGAAGTGTGACATGAGTAGGATTTGCAATGAAAATGGCTTAACTTGTAGTTGTGCTCTTGTGCAAGTTAAGATTCGGTAGTTATAACTTCAAGTGTACGGTCAAAAGTTAAAGCCTGTTTTTCTTTCTATGACAAATATGATGCTGTCGGAGAAGAGATTGCATTTGGTTAATCCTTGGCTGATGAGGATTACTGTTGAGCCATCTAGCTACTTTGATTATTATTGAATAAGATAGCTGTAAGCCTGTAATTTGCCCATCTGTTTGTTACTGGCCAAACAATTATTCTATTTCTACATAGAAATCTATACATTTTGTTGGTTGGGAATTTGGGATTCATACGCGGTTATAAATTTGATCATTGATCTTTGTTTGTTTGTGGCCACATTAGTGTTTTGTAACTAGATTGAAGTTAACTGTAAACACATAAGAAGAGAAACATAAATCAAATGCTTCATTGTATCTTGTCTTGTAGAATTGTCGCAAAGACTTGATCGCCTGTTTGGTTCAAGGTCATAATTTACCATAGTTCTAAGTCAATTCATGTGTCCTTTTGGGATTTAGTCTCTAGGGCCCTAGCCTCCCCTAAGATAGTTACTTTCTAAATTTGTTCCTCGATGCTCCTAATTCAGTGATTATATTGAGTAAATTTTCCGAGGGAGACCGAGTTTGGCTGCCAGCATGGGGTTTTTTTGTCCTCTCATTTTTGTAAAAAAATTTCCTTCTTATTGTTCATATTTTTGTCCCACATAAACGGTAAACCATACTTATTACCCCACTGGTTTTAGTGGAAGTAAAGCATGAAAGAACGCTCTTCTGCCGACACAGGATCATAATTTAGGGTGTACTGTGGGAGTTTCTGCATAAGTTACTACTCCCTGTCCCATCAATAGCTTATGTATTCCTTTTTGGTCCGTCCCAACAAATAGTTTATATTCCTTTTTAAGAATGTTGTGTGGTGGAGAATGAGTCTGAGGTATAAAGTGACCCAAAAGCAATAGTATACTATTGACGGGGACAAATGTAGTAACAAATTTAGCTACCACTCCTTCCATAGTGACTTGATACCAAATGGGTCATTATAGCACAAACACAGGCCACTTACCTTTCATGAATCATGATACCCTTAACGTAGTATCGTGATTTATCTATTCGTGTTCACAAATTCTCAAATGAAACGTCTCATGATAATGTTATCATGAGACTGACCGACCCATGTTTCGTAATAAATAGGGTTTATTCTGTTTTTGGTGGATTAATGGGCTTACGTGTAGTGTTATCATGAGACAGTGTTTGAGGAGGCTAACTGATTCTTGTTTATGTAGCCATGCCTGAAGATGGGCGGACTGGCTCTTGATACCGATGATGCTGGAGCTGATATCTACCTCAAATTAGGCCTGAGAGCTCGCAGCAAAGGAGCTCTCAAAACACCGAAGTTCATCTCTCTTCTGTCCTCACTTCTTGAGACATCTATCCAAAAGAATGAAATATTATTGGAGGGAGCTCAAATTGAAGATGCCCTCACTACATTTCATGGTTCAAGATCACCTCCTGTCAGCATACGACAATACATTGAGCGGATTTTTAAGTATGCAGGATGCAGTCCATCCTGCTTCATAGTGGCATACATTTATGTGGATAGATACCTCCAACAATCTGAAGCTTTTTTGACTTCACTTAATGTCCACAGACTTTTGGTCACAAGTGTAATGGTGGCAGCAAAGTTCATTGATGACGCGTAAGTAGTTCAACTTAACATGCTCTTTTACTTCTTTTTCTTTTGCTTTGCTTTACCTGGAAAATGTTTACACTGCATGATTTGGTCAATGCTCGAACTTCATTCTTAAAAGAAATAGATGGGAAAAATAGATCATTGACATGTATTATTCCACAAATCACTTCTGAGTTCTGACATTAGGCTGAACGCAAGTAGTCTTTCAGCAGAACAAATCTTTGGCATTCATAATGTTTTTTCTCAGTTGAAACTGTAGTCATGATACGTATAGCTTATGTGATGGTTTATGGATGGTAAATAGATTGTATTCTCCCACATAGATGTAAGTCCCCGGAATCAGAATCACTGGAATTTTGCATTATGCGCCATTTTCAAAAACAGCACCTTTGTGTTAACACAGGAGTACGGGTGTGTACGTCCAGCCTCCCCACAGTATAATTCGCAAAGACGTCTCATTTTTAGTGTACCACAGTAAAAACGTTAATGTCACGAGTGTTGATTGTAGACCATCGTGTATTACCTGATGTGTCAACCCTTCTAAAGCTAAATGAGTTTTTACCTCACCTGAATTGGCTTTTTGTTCAAATGTAATGAATTTGCGAAATTTAGACATGCCAGCTACTTTAGCGGCAAACTCCAACTTACAGGGTTTAATTTACCTGTAAGGTATTCTTTCCGGTTTTCGATATATTGTTACTTGATATAGCAGTATAGTTTGTCATCCAACCGTGCATTATTGTTTAGATTACATGGCCTGCTCAATTACTTTCTCTAGGTGCTAACAATAGAGCTGATTCAAATTTTTAACAGGCAGTATTACTTTGTGTAAAAATATTTATTTTATTTCTGAGCTTCTTCTGAACAACATACAGAGTAGTTTGCCTATAATTTTCCTATGATAAAGCATTATTGAAGCTTCATTCTTTTTAAGTGAAGTACTGACTCCTTATTCTTTTCTTTAAGATTATGGTAGAATACATCAACATTGCTCAATAAACCACTTGTGCTTCTTTTCTTAGTGAAGTACTCCGCAATTATCAATGCGATGGTTATAATGGGTCACCTTGAAACCTCTCTATTTGTGTCGAAAGAGATGTAAGGTCGCATACATGATACATCACAACCTCCCTGTCCCCTGCCCTCACTTGCAAGAGCTGTTGAGTCGATTGATTGATGATGTCGTTGAGCTTCTTTGTATACGCTAGCATGTACTGTATTAAATAGTATATGATCTACTTGTGCATCGAAGAATCAAGTTGGCGATTTTGTATGGTCAATTATAAGCTCTCTCTTCATTGAGATTCGCTAGCTATATTTTTGGTGGATTCCTGCTAATTGCTTTCTCCCGCAGATTTTACAACAATGCATACTACGCCAAAGTAGGAGGCGTAACTACTTCAGAAATTAACCGGTTAGAGATGAAACTACTATTCAGCTTAGATTTTAGACTTCAAGTAGATGTGGAGACCTTTAGGAATTATTGTTTGCAGTTGGAGAAAGAAGCCGGAGGATGTCAGATCGATGGGCCGGTCAAGGCCTGCTGGGTTAAGGAGTCTTGGTCCACTAAATCTGGCTCTCCACGCACTACTCCTGTTGCTCGATGACGGCTTGCACTCTCGCCGATTGTATCATTACAGTTCTTTCAACTATTAGGACAGTTTGAGGACCAGTTAGAGTTATCAGGCAATGCAGACATAGTAGTTCCTGAGGTCCATGAATTTCAGTGTAGTTTTCTCATCTGCTGTCGTGTTTGTATAATTGTATTGGGTTATCCTATTTTGGTGGTATTGATTGTAAATGGGAATGATACGAAAGAACACATTAATGTAACTATTCTTAAACTGTGTCGATTACTCAATTCGTGTGTAAAACTCTGGATATCCAATTTATTATTTCTTTCATTTCTATATATATATTCTGTTTACTACTAGTATTTTAAAACTTTGATCACAAATATATCAAAGAATATACCAAAGTTGGCTGGTGTGAGTGGTAAGGGCTCTCATCTCTTAAACAAGTGGTCATGGGTTTGATTCCCGACTCTTGCGAATGAAAAAGCTAAACTTGGGAGGGGTCAACCCATTAAATTGCCTTCAGTATCCCGAAGGAGATTGAAAAAAAAAACCAATGAAGAGATACGGAACAAACACGATGTCACAACGAATCAGAGAGAGAGCACGATACTANGACAGCACATATCCGTCTATAACTAAAGACGGGTCAAATACAATACCACATTCCTAATAGGACAAACAACAAGTGGGGTGGTGGAGGCCAAAAATGTCACCACTTTCAAGCTATTTGACCCGTCTTTAACTATAGACTATAGACGGATATATCCGCCTATAGCAAGACTAGCTGAAATTTAAAATGTGATACGAAGTAGTATACCATTAATAGTCAAAATAGCCATCAGAAAAGAGGCTTGGGCCTTCCAAGTTTGATCATATATAAACAATCAAGCGCATCATAATCAAAAGTATCTTCCACAACTATAATTTACTCCTATCACTTTTCCAGTTCTGCCTTCACTAATTGGAGTTTTCCTCGAGAAAGAAATTTTAGAATGTTTCTTCACATTAATGTAGTCCAAAAAATTTACAAGATATCAAGCATGTAATTCCTTAAATATGAAACATTATGCCGTGCTATATAATAATCCGAGACTCAAAAACCATTGAATCCAGACCATGCTTTCGGTACTCCTAATGTACAAAAGTAACAAGCTTGAAGAGACCAACTGTGACTGGTGTCAGCTGCACACGTACAACAAAAGGACGCAGTCAGTCTCTAGCGCTCTTATCATACACCGTCACAAATACGGCCAATACCTCCTCAAGATATGGTCATCACGCACCATCGTTATCGATATTTGATACTTCCTTCTTTCCATTTTGTTGTATGCGTTTCTCAAAATATATGAGGGGGATTGAGAAAAACGTCTACAATCAAAAGGAAGTACCATCCATGTAGCCTTCCCCCAAGCAATTATGTTTTACCTCAGACAAAGCACAACACAAACTGCAAAAGCAAGTTAGATTAATTACCAAGCACGAAGTTTCTGACATTTTAACGCCTTCATTGCAGCTTCAGCAAACGCTCGTGCTGCGTCAGCCTCGGCTTCTGCAGCCTCGGCCTCCCTTGCTGCCTTTTCCGCTTCTGCGATTGCAGCCTCTGCTTGAGCTACTGCTTGAGCAGCAGCTGCTGCTGCTTCTTGAGCTGACATGCATTTCATCTTCTCCAAGTCAGCAACAACCTCAGGCCTAGTACAGAGTTTAAGTTCTTTCCTTTGTGATCGAGGCCGATCCATAGGTTTACTATCTGATGGAGATCTTGCACTTGGCTCAGAAGCTGGTACACTTGTGGAGATCCTATACTTGTGCTTTACCTGATAGAGTGAATGCCATGACAGCAGATGAATGCTCAAGAGGATTATTTTGTAATAGTTGACGAAAAAAATTGGATTCTAGCTACTCAATATGACTGCTCGTACCAAATTAATTTGTATACTCCACTTTTTATCGTGTTTTCCAATCCTTTTTTTCTTTTCTATTTTTCCTTTTTGTTCTTCATTATTTTGCTGATTATTGGCAGTTTCAAATGATGATTTAAATTAGTCGGACCGAAATCAATTTGTAATTATCTCTCAGTTATGCATCTCAATTCTCAAATAATCCTTGATATGAGCCACCCTATGTTACTTGGACTTGGGTACATATCCAAGCGTCAGATTATCCATGATTTAAAAGATACATGCTGTTCCATCCACTTTTTCCTTCCCTCTTTTGTGTTCATCATTTCTCAGTCTGTGTTACTTCGGCACTTCACTTTCGTCGGGTGTCCGATACTTTAAAGGGTCTGACATGACATGACACGACACTTCATTTAAGACCAAAAAAATTGAAAATTTCGCAGAAAGTAATCATATTCGACACTGTGTTGTATCAGACATTTGCAGCCAAGTCAGAGTACATAGGTCATTGTGTCACATTTTCTCATCTTGTATGGTCTCTTATTCTATCACTCCTTATGGTCTCCTTTAATTCTACATCCACACCCACTTATTGCGACACATACAACGCAACAATTATTTTAGGTTAAAGCTATGTTTTTCGTCATCAGGTATCCATCCTTCCAAGACAAAAATCCGCTTCAATGAACTATGCCACAATTTTAGCAAATACCAATGCTAGAACTAAAGCCTACAAAAACCGAGTGGTAAAAGTTCTTAAAAAGTAAACGACTTGGTGAAAAGTTATAACAAATAAAAATGTTCTTGCTAACTGAAACATATCAACAAATATAGATAACAAGAGAAATAAATGAACTATGTTACTCAATACTCGGGTATAAGTGTCGGGCACGGGTGTGGATGCAAGTGTTGGACTCGTCATCTATGTTACTTCGACACTTCATATGAGCTCACGTACCCGTGTCTGACACTCGATCCTTGGACATTGGTATGACACTCGGACACTTCA
>LHUT01003798.1:29034-43743 GCA_001412135.1 Silene latifolia subsp. alba
AAAAACTTGACAATTTTTCATAAAATAGCAGTGTCCGACACCTGGATACGCACCCGTGTCCGATCTTTCAAGCCGAGTCGGAGTAACATAGCTCGTCATGGCTAAAGTTTTTAGACACGGGGACCTTGTCCTAGAATAAGGATACGGGTGCCGGGTCACGCCTCAAAGCGAAAATACACTTAGAAACTTGAAATATTAAGTTTTTTCGTAAGTAAAATGTAAAGTAATTTGACAACTGAAGGCTTAAAACAATTACATGGAGTATTATACTAGATGCTTCATGAACACTCTGTCTCTATTTTTATCATCTAAGCCTCTTTTTTTAGCTCTTCCAAGGGAGGTGTCAGATTGAGAAGTGCGGGTGCGGATTTCATACCCATATCCATAACGTGTCGGGTCAGACACGGGTATGGCTCTAAATAAAAGAGTTGCAGAAACATAATAAATGAAAACAGCCAAGGCGTAAAATTTAAAGACAGTGAGCCTAAGATTTAACCGTCAGTTAGTTAACTTGCTGTGCGCATAAAATACAAGGGCAGTGAGCCACTGAGCCTAAGATTTAATCTGAGTTTCTAACCTTGCTGTAAAAACCAATTACATTACACAAAAGACCAAAACAGAAGCACTAAAAATGTGCGGTTGAAACATATTCACATATGTACGTACAACACCGATTATTATTGAAACAAACAATTTTTTAGAAATCTCTAAGGCTCATAATTTAAAAAGGAGAAAAAAAACGAAGTCGTTCGTTTCCAGACGAAGGATAGAAGCATTCTTAATTATCGTAATAGATAAATGCATTGAAGAAACCAAGCGTAGCAAAGTAAGCATGCTTCACTTGCCAAACCTAAATATCAATATAACCAAAATGCAGCTAGGGCAAAAAACATACTCCGTATTAAAGAACTCGAACATTTATCTTGATTTAGGTCAAACACACACATTAACCATTCATGCAACAAGAGCTCCAGCAAATGTAGACTGTAAGCAGTATCATTTGCCAATTCAAACAAAATGCAGCTACCAAATAATATTGCACAACTGTAGACTATGTTATTTGAGGTCAGCAACAAACAAACAACACACCATGCACCAACTGTTTTGGCAATAATTACCTTTAATAATCGACCACTAGCAGTCAGAGACTTCAATTTTGAATTCAGCAGCATACTGAAATTTGCAGGTGCTTGATACCGCTCCTACATTAAGAATCATGTGAGTCAAGCATAAAATTGACAAAGTCCAAAGCAATCGTACAAATCTGATATGGAGAACGGATAGAGGATGGGGGAAACTATGGTAGGATATGACCATATGGAGTAATTTAAAGGATAAGAATGAGGCAGACGGAAACATAAGAAAGATCACACTGAAGAGAACATGAACAAAGGGAGACAATAGCAGCGAGTATATAGTTGAAATAATAGTCACAGAGAGTAAAATGAACAACAGCCTATTCTAAAAACATATTTAAAGCCTAGTGCTTAGGGAGACAATAGCAGCGAGTATATAGTTGAAATAATAGTCACAGAGAGTAAAATGAACAACAGCCTATTCTAAAAACATATTTAAAGCCTAGTGCTTGCTAAAACATCCTAACAATGCTAATAATCCATTAAAAAACCAATCGGATGTAGTCATGGCGCGAGATAAAGTCACGAGTCTCATACACAAGGGCCACACTGTTCTAGCGGCAAATTTGTATTTTAAAAAAATATGCAAAAATACTCGTATTTTCTATTTAAAGAGGGTTACATGCTTACATGTACACAAATAAAAAATAGGTATCAAGGGGCAAAGGAGTGGGAGTAATAAAAGACTTGGAAAAAAAATATGGAATTTGCATAGTACTTTGCAACTAGAAGAAAAAAATATGGAAATTTGAATAGAAGTGTGACATGTTAGCTATGCCATCTACAAAAGGCGTGAACCTAAGGCACCTCGAGGCATTTAGGTTAATCCTCTCATTAAGCCTTGTGCATAAACGCACTTGAGGCACAATTTTCTAAAACTAAGCCAGCCGCCAAATTAAAACAACAAAATTCAACAAAGATTATACAAGATATTAGAACTTAAATAACGTGGATTTACCACCAAGAATACATTTTACCTCTATATACATAGCAATTGCATTCTTATCAGATCCCTTAGGCTCCTTGAGAGTTGTAATAGCCTCCAATATAACGGTATCCAACCTACATGAGAAGAAGGAATTATATTCAAACTAAATACTCAAAGAAAACCGTATATATTGCATCTAAAGTCTTGGATGCATCTTTTAAAAGCATCACTTCAGAAATAAAAGCCTAGTCGCTAGTCGCTACAGGGTTTTTACTTTTTAACATCATAATTGTCACTGTATTAAATTATTTTCTGTTTCTAAGACAATAACTATATAATGTAAAATCAAGAGCAAAATGGAATGTCATTCACTTGTCATGCCCTTTCAAAATTAACTATGCCAACTGTATGTTCACTAATATCATTGTCTTTAAGTTTTTCATCTGTCTGTCTTACATAACGAGAGATGGCACTTATCAAAACTGTTTACCAAGTTCATATAGTTTCTAAAAATCATAAGCAAATCACAGCATTAGACTCTGATTTTTCTTTGACAGCACACAAAACGGGTCTACGAGATTAAAAACTTAAAAAAGTCGTAAATATAACATCAGCCCTATCTTGAACAAATAGGCAACAAGATTGCAACCTTGTATACGCTTTCTTTGAATCAGCAACCTGAACTGGGTCACTGGGCAGCACAGGTCTAGCTTCTGCAGTTTTTTCATCAACTTTCGCAGTGTCTGCAACTATAGCTTTATCACCAAGTTTTGGGATTTGGGGATTCCTCTTGAGTGCAAGCCTCGCCTTTTCTCGAGATCCTAAACCACTCAATGTCACATTAATATTTCTCCACTTATCCTGAGAGAACAGCAAAGAAGTCTTGTATCAAGCAATAAGGGAATAGACAACTATCATTATAATGAAAAGCATATTCAACTATTCAAATGACCATTTTATTCGGGACACTTAAGAATGTACCTTCAGATCCACATTAGAACGCGAGCGCAGAACATCTTCGAAAGCTGGATCTCTAAGTATTGTTTGCCATTTTCCAGCACCATGCTTATGTACTCCAGCTTTAAGTGCTGCCTCTTCCTCAGCTGTCCACTTTTGCTTAGGAGCACCCATTAGCAAGACTCAAAATCTCTTATAAAAGATACCATCTGTAACCAGAAATTATTTAGAAATTGCACTATGGCAAACTTCCAACTGATGAACTACTTAATGTATGATACCCGTCAAAAACCTAAAAGTTTTTAAATTTGTTAAAGCATTTGGATTTACTACCAAGCAAGGGGAATCCAGTAAAAAAAGCATCATAAACAGTAAGTACAGACAGCAAAACGCGTTCATTTTCCAAAACAGCATAACATTTGGTTAGTAATCACTCGAATTGTGCCCTAAGTGAATATCCTCGTTCTCCTTCTACACCATTTGCAATCATAAAAACATCAACTTCACTACATAGGGTAGGAAAATCAAGCAGCATTCCATGTTGCTTGGCAGTGTAAAACTAAAACCCTTTCACTAATTACGACAAAAAATGAAAAGCTTGGCAATCGTAACTATAGATTTAGCAACGTATTATTACCAATGCACAATCATCAACTAAATCAATACAACTATGAAACTAATTCCTTTTTTTCCAAAATATCAAAAGGACATCCGAATCAGATGCAACTCGGACACAGCTCGCAAAACCAAACAATTTCAGCATCGTTGCTCGTTAGCAAATCAAAAACTAAGAATGGCAGAAAGAAGTTCAGGGTAATCGACTACAGAAATTTGCATGATTTCATAGTGCCCTAGAAATCCGTCAGAATTTTGCACCCAAATTCCATCATAATCAAAATGAAATCCAAATCGTTTATATTACCAACAAAACACGACCGAATTTGATAATCAATAGAATAAGATGAACCCCAAAAAAAAAAAACAAAAAAAAAAAACAAAAACAAGATCAAAGATAAACCCAATTCAAATTATGCACAATTATCTAACACCATGAAGATAAATAAATAAATTAATAAAAGTACCCAGATTGAGTGAAATTAAACAGCAGAAAATCGGATAAACGCAGAAATACGAAGATCAGGGAAATAAAGGAACCAAATTGCAACATACCCATCAAACAAATAGAAATTTTGAAGTGGGAATTAATTAATTAATTAATTTTTAATAAATTGATGATGATTGAAAAATTACCTAAATAAATAAAGAAAAAAGAAAAAGAGGAAGATGGAGAAGGTTCAAGAAAGCTGCAGAGAACAGAAGACAATAAGAGTGGTGTTGTCTACATTTGGAAGCACTGCGGCCATGGATATCTCCTTCCTTTATTGTTTCTCCTTTGTTTTTTGGTTTTTCTTTCGATTTTTTTATTGTTTTTTGTTTTGGGTTTGGTCACTTTAGTTTCCGGTGTTTCCAAGAAGTCTCATAATTAAAAAATAAAAACAAGAAAATAAATACACCCTCCAATCCACTATTTTCTTCCCTGTTTTCGTAAATGGATTATTCGGATTTTATTCACTATTTCCATTTTTTGGTTGATTTGTGTGGTCCAAATTCAATAACATGTGGGGTAATGTGTTTTGTGTGGTCTAAATTCAATTTCTTATTTCTTGTGCAAAAAGAAAATGGGAAGAAAATGGTGAATTGGAGGGAGTAAATAAACACAAAATCTTATTTGTGACGGCACGTATTCGTCACTTTGAAGTGACGGATACCATTTTCTCTCACAAATGACCCAAATAGAGGAGAGAGGGAAGCACATGAGGGGTGCCCCCACCTTGTCCCCCCTATCCGTTTTGTGAGTGGCATTATCTGTCACTTGCTCCGACCCGTCTTCAGCAAGACTAATTGATTACTAAAATACTTAGTGTTCCTTAAGATGGATATATTCGTTATAAGTTTTTTTTTTTTTTGGTTACATATATTCGTTATAAGTTTGCGCTGTAAAGATCGGACGAGCNAACATCAGTGACATCAGAAGACATACGATAATCTCAGTAATCACCAATACGCAACATGGGTAGAAGATAATATTATTGTTGCTTCATCCTATTGCGAGTTACATGGGTAGAACCTTTACAACTGACCGTTTCATTGTTATCCTTTGTCGAGCATTCTTCAAGTTTTTCGTCAGTGTGTGTGTTAATAACTAAATTTGACTTTGCAATATTTTGTACACCTAAGAAATCAAAACAACTATGTAACAGATAGCAGTTTTTGATGAACCAATACACAGCAACAATGAAACATCAGACATAACCCGTTTCCTTGAAATAAGAAAACCACACATCCCTACAATTTCATCCCAAAACCAAGCTGAAGCAAACAGAATAGGAACTGACACTAGTTTAGAAACGGAAAAAAGGGGAAATTTATATACATATTATTAATAGTGACAGTATCATTAGCACTGGTAATTGTCGTCGTTGTTTTGCCGGTCATTACGACATAAACATTCAATTCTAGAGCAGTAACTTGAGAAAATGTCCTAGTATAATTGGGAATCAACTGAAATTATTGTGGGACATTAAAATTGAAGTATAATTGGGACTAAACTTCACGCATAACAAACAAATTGCACCAAATGAACCTTGTGCATATTGAAAATAGAAGAAACAATGTATGTAAAACAAACCTTGATTGATGAATTTCTCCTTTGTCGTCATTGTTGTGTAGATAAATAGACAATGAAGTTGCAGACATGAAAAAACCACAAAAATGATATGAAAGTGATGATTAAGAAGACGATTTTAATTATTTGGGAGATGAGTAGTTCAATGAGTGGGGTTACTGGGTAGTAGTTGCTTTCTTTTAGGGAAGATGACAGTTACTGAACAAATTAGGACAGATTGAATATATGGTTTTAATTATGGATTTTTTTTTTAATTTTCCTAAAACTGATTTTTTTGGGCCTTTTAGATATTGGGCTGGTCTTATACTATAAGACCGCCTTATACAACAATTACACTGCCTCCTACCATAATCATTTAAATTAACTTATGTAAGGCACCCATGAAATAATTGCACAACTTCAACCCTCGATAAAATAAGTTGCTTGTATCCTACCTCTTGCATTGTATAAACGTTGATATATTCGAGTATTTAACACTTTGATATCTTCTAAATTAAGGGATTATTTGGTTCCCTTCTAATTCATGAAAAGTAGAACTTCCCATCAAATTCTAATTCTTACGAAGTGTAAGAAGTTACCTCCCTCTTGGTGAATGAAAGTTTCTCATAGCTTTCATAGGAATTCTATCTTCCTATGATAAACCAAACAACCCCTAAAAAGCAAACAAATTCATAAGGTCAAATGTACTAAATATGGTTACACTTCAAATCTAGATTGTCTTACTAGTACTACTTTCAAAACTTAAAAAGCTTTCCTCTAAAAGCTTTCAAGGTTTCAACCAAATCGCCTGATTGGAAGGCCAAGGCCTGCAACTATCATCATGATCATTAACAGTTTAACACAGCAGTGAAAAACTGAAAACTGTAGAAGGCTAAAACAGAACATACACCATAGCGTGAATTACAGCCAACAACATTCGACACCAATTGTGTCGCATTTGTTTTGGCATTAGATGAGTGAATAATAATTAGTTAAAAGATAATCTATATTTCCGCAATATTTAAGAAAACAAAACCTGTTTCCTGCATTAAAGTTTCTAAAGTAGCTGACTTGTGAGTTGTGACAAAATGTTTGCCTGGATTTACACTGAGTGATGAAATGATATAATACAAGGCCTTACGAATAAGGGAGAAAACAAGAGGGGAAACCAGAACATTAATTGCGCAAAATTACAACCCCCGCCACCTCTACAAAAAAAAAAAGAGATTAGATCACGGCAAACTCTGGTAGTTGCAGTATCCCAGTCAATAATACTGGGAGAACAAATTACCAAGATGCAGAGGATCAGCTAATCTTGTTCCTCCAACTCAATTACAATTCTAAACTGATGTGCACAGTGACTCCCTAACTGGTTGGTCAAAGATTGCAATGTCCAATTCCTGTTAATGTTGAGGCGTTTCCGGAGAATATGGCTTGGTTAGTACTCTTTCGAAATAGTCTTGTATCTCTGGTAGAATTCGCTGGATTAGGCTAGGATACCTGTCATTAGAATTAGCAGATTTAGTTTAAACTCTTAAAAGCGTCACAAGTTTCACAACTCATAAGTAAACATATGCAGATGGCCAGACGAGCATAACACAGTATAGTCGTGTTCATACATACTCATGAAGGATTAATAACATGACAATGTATGACTCAAGACAGCATTCAGAATTCAGAAAATTACTAAGTACGGAGTACTATTTTGGATGACCTAATGAAATATTCCATCAAGAGTTGCTTCAAATAACCACGGCTTCTGAATAAATGAAGCTCAACCAATTTAATGAGTCGATTTGCTATATTCAATAATCACCCGATTCTTTGCTCACAGAACGGAGATATGTAACTCCTTAGAGAAGATTTTCTTAGTATCCACTAGGCCTAACATGCCAGAAGCATTTCTTATCATATCATTCCAGAGCTTATAAAGCTTACAAGTTAATGCATAAAAAATGACGGGCCATACAATTTAATAGTTTACGCGGTATCTTACCAGGGCTTTGAGCTTATAACATCAAACTGCTCTAAGATAAACAAAATGCAAGAATGCCGTAACGACATAGCATTGAAAGCCTCCGACAACTCGTACATGAGAGTAACATTATCCACAGAAATATCCTGAAGCGTACAAAATTCATTCAATTAGAAGAAGAGTAGTAAATGACTGCATTAAAGAAGCCAAATATCACACGTTAAATAAGAAATAGAAACCTACATGAGAATAATTTATCATACCTGGGCAATGGTACACTCACAAAGTCGTTTCAAACCCTCTAGTAGATACTGATCTGCAGCTCTGAGCAAGTCTTGCGCAATGTCCAAACTGACATTCACCGAGCCTGTATAGATATATCTGCATATTGACAATACAGCATAAGTGAAACTGGTTGACTTGTTATCCCCATCACAGAGAGAGGCAGAGAAAGGCCTCACCTCATCATCAACTCGAAAACATTCCATTGGATATTTGGGATCTCGATGTCTTTGGCATCCTTTTCCTATAACCATTTAGGACAGAAAAATTAGCATGTGCACTTTTGCCAATTAAACATAGCATTCAAGTGAAACAGAAAATGTTAATTAATTAATATCTACCTCTAAATTCCATAATAAATGTATAATATAATGCATAGAATTATTTATTTACGGTGCTTACTCGATAACCACCATCAAACATTGCACGAAATGCATCAGAAGATGCGAGAAGGCAAATTCGGTGAGCATAAAATCTCCTACCTGAAAGAAATAAAAGAATTCAGTTTCTAATAAGTGAAAACTCCAACTGACAGAAAAAGTCATCCCAAGATTCCCAATTATTAAGAAAGAAAATTTACCTTCAACTAAGAAGGTAACGTCAGACAACGTCGAATTGTTTACATATTGTTCGCCTAAATAGACCTGCAGAAACAATGTATGATACTCGTTAAAAGGCAGCATTCATTCAAAACGACAAATAAACCATTTTAACTAGTTAAGAATCCAACTGATAATTTTTAAAAGGAACTGATGCAATAACTGAAAGTCCAAACTCTATACAAAGGACAAGATTAGTGGAACCCACCTGAGGAGTAGGAGATGGAGGAGCTGCATCAACAGGTGATTGTGTTGAGACTTTGCTTGCCATCTTGTACAAAGCCATTGAACCAGCTTGTTGGTGCTTAATAACTGAAGATCCAAGAAGCTCCAAGAGCAGCTCCAACCCTGTTGAAAAGTAGGTCATATAACGTGAGCCAAGTCAATATGGTCAAATTGGGGAAGGAAATGGAATTGGTTCCTCTAGGATATAGCAGACTACCCTAGTAAAAAAAAGGTGGTAACTAGGAAATTTTGAATCATGGGAATTGGGAAATTACCATTACTGTCTACGAAAATTCTCCTCTGATGCTCAGGGGAACAAAGGTGAGCAAGGGCTAGAGCAATTCGTCTTTGAACAGCTTTGTCAGCTACACGCATTAGATCCAACAGGTGATTTAGTACCTGGCAGATGGCATGGATAAAGGAGGAACAGTAAGAAACACGAGAGAGCGCCAAAATGGTAGGAATACAAGGAACATAATTCTGCTGAAGTCAACATTAGTATATTGATATTTCGTTCCAAAAAAAAGTAAGTAAATACAACAAAAACCATAGTAATCTTGAAGAGAGAAAAGGCGGCAAACGGCAAGTCGGCAAACTCAAAAAATAGAAATAACAAAGTAACGAGATGAAATCCTACTCGTCCGTGTAGCTTTTCCTCCAATCTCTTCAATGTCTTTGCAATACAGTCTTTGGTTGGCTGCAGAAACGTCAAAACAAATTCAGAATAAGCCAGCAAATTAGACAGGAATAAACATTCCAAATAAATAAACCACCCATACTCATATTAATTGCATGAAACACAAAATATGCAGAAAGTGCAACAGATAGACGGAACTAGTGAATTATTTATTACTATAATTCACTCAGCACTAAGATATAATCCAATTTCACTAGGAGATGGGTATTTACAAGATAAATTCTGTATTGGCCTAAGCCCCAAGGGCGTTTTAATGTGAATAATCCTCACCTACTCAGAACAATTAAGTGGAAGACCAAAAAAAAAAACTTTAAAGTTTGTTCTGGGGTTCCAAATGCTCCGGTGCAGTAAATTTTAAATGGTTCTCGAAACAAGCTGACATTGAGTGATGGATAAGTCCAACATATAGAAGATAAATACAACTGCGCCTAAAAGGCTATAATCATTAACTTGAACCATGGCATGAGCAGGAACCCAAAACACAAACACAAACACCAAACTCCTCAAATCATAGCCCAACAAAGCAAAAAAAAAAAAAAAAAAAAAAAAAAATAAAAAAAAAAAAAAAAAACAAAAAAAAAATAAAAAAAAGAAAAAAAAAAAAAAAAAAAAAAGATACCTGAACAATAAATTCTCCTTCCTGGAGTTTTTGAACACCACCAATCTTGATAACAGCTGCAACATTATCCTACAATAGAGATTGGATAAGATATTTAGTAACTAGCCTAATAGGACGATCCACAACAAAAGATGGTAAACTACCAGTATTTTTAACAAACCTCATTGTCTGCAAGGCCATACAAAGCAAATGCTGCATTGTGTTGTAGAGAGCCATTCTTGGACTCAAGAAGTTTCAATAATGGCAGGAGACCACCACATTGAACAATACCAGCTTGATTATGTGAATCCTTTGAGCAAACAATAAGTTCAAATTAGTGCCGGAATAAATATGCCCACAAAACTAAAATTATTTCCTGCATTTAAAGAGCAAGATCACTCTATTTACGGTAAGATTATTTGCAAGAGTAAAGATTGACTATGACCACAAAAGAGAAATAAATATAAACTCCGCTAATAATTGAAGTAGTTGTGATACATAGTCAACTATCCAAGATCACTCTATTTACAGTAAGATTATTTTGAAAGAGTAAAGATCGTCTACGACCACAAAAGAGAAGTAAATATAAATTCCACTGATTAGCAACATAGTCATGAACTCGTGATACATAGTAAACTATCATACAGATAATAGTTGTTTTGATTGCAAGCAACTCACCTGAGCCAACCTTCCAAGTGCAAAACCTGCCATTTCCCTGAGCTGCGTATCAGATGACAGAAGCATCTCAATCAAAGGCGGCACAGCACCTCTCTGGACTATGTGCACCTGCAGTAATTGAAGTTATGAAGTCAGTACAGATCTTCTAAGGATTTGTAACAATCCAGAAACTAATCTTCAAAAGACACGCTGAAGTAGAACCTTGCAATCTGAATCAGCAGCTGCAAATTGGCCAAGCAGTAAAGCAGCTTCTCTTTGGCTCTCAAAACAGGTAGAGCTGCATAAAGGAAAACAAAGGAAGCACACCAACAGGATAAGAAAGAAAACTCTTAAAATAAAATGGTTAAATGCTTGAATAACACTACTAGTCTTTCCAAATTTATTGTTTAATTTGACTTTAGAAGTTCGACAACTTTGGCTATTAATTTTCATATTTACATTTTTGAAAAGTCGCAAGAATTGTATATTGTGACAAAATATCAGATATAGTGATCAGCCTTTGAACTAATAAAGTAACATAGTGGCAATATAAATCATAAGAGTAGAAAACCCTTGCCACATATATTACATACCGGAGCAGCCCAATGACAGGTTGCAAAGCACCAGCAGCGAGAACTTCTTTCTTAATGTGAGGAGACGAGTGAACCAGATTCCCAATCACACCAACCTGCATAATCAGAACTGTCAGCCCAACTTAACGGCTCATAGCAATGCATAAAATCATCAACAATCCTGACATCCCACTTATCATAATAACAACAGAAAACTAACCGCTTCGTAATGAATAGCTGGGTCATCAGTGAGCAGCATTAGTACTAGGGCAGGCAGCGCATTGCATTCAACAATCTGACATCATTAAAATTTCAGTTATTTATGGAAAATAGTCTTAAAACAATTTTTTGCTTAACGAACAAGAGATATACTTACCAAATTTTTGTTTTCGTCATTTTTAAAAGCAAGAGTTCTTAATGCTCCTGCAGCTGCTCTCTGGACTTTGAGATCAGAAGACTCAAGAAGTTCGACAAGTGGTGGAATGGCTCCTTCGATCCTGCGTACATATTCAAGTGTTAAAAAGGAGCCTCTCTTTAACCGACAAAATACTGCAGGAAACGGCTATAGAAATCAACAGACCTGAGAAGAGATTTAATGTTACTATTCTCATGAGCAAGGTTAGTTATCGCATCCGCTGCTCGTCTTATAGCACCATGGACAGATCTAGATTTGCAACTATTCTTCCTTTTCAACAGGGCAACAATATGTGGCAAAGCTCCAGCATCAACTATAAGCTGCTGGTATTCTGGCTGTCATTCATAAAAAGCTTTATATTAGATTTTATTCATTGATGATGCCATAACAAGACGAGCGATTTTCCAAAGACAATCGTAAGTTATGGCCCTACACATTTAACAAGTCAAGCCACTCAAAATTTGTTCAGTAAGACAACAATCTAATAGAGAAAACTAAATTAAAGACCAATTAAAGTGACAGCACTAGATAGAGGAAGATACCACCACACATTTGTTCCACATAAAAAACCTTTCCAAACAAGTCAACAAACAGCACAGTACTAATTATTCTTGCATCTTGCCTTTCAAGGCATATACATAAATAACATAAATCATATAAGTCCGGATTATTTTGTTCCCTAAGTATTAATTACGAGTTCATGAACAATTCAAGACAGTAAACTCCACAAAATATAAGCCGCTGCCGTTCAACATCATAACAACTTCAATACAGCAAATTCCTTAAGAATATCACTTAACTATGACTATCTGAGTGGAAGGCAAGTTAATGAATGGTTTTCGACGTAAATTCAAAACAAAAAATAGACCTCTCACGACATGCAAACACATCAAACAACAAAAGCTGATTAAAGCTGATGTCATTTCTCAAATTTGTCATGCATTCACGGACTTGATTCTATTTAGGTGTCAAACTTAGCTACATAATTTCAAAAAAAATTGACACACATTGAAATGACCACACGCTAACATTATCATCAACCTTGAAGAATAATGATCCTATTAGAATCAAACTCAATATTAGAACAAAATATCTCAACACATCTTATAAACAGCTGATTCTACATCGTAATCGAAACTCCACTGGTATTAATAGATAACATAACATCCAGTCCAAATCAAAACGCCAAAACTCGTCTTCAAAAGTATTAATCACTAGGCTTATATACAATAACATACAGCAAAAGTGACAAAATCAAAAAACAAAAATGACAGCGAAATTCATAAAAGAGAAGAGAAATAAACCTTAAAAGCAAGAAGGCCAAGCGCAAACGCACATCCTTTCTCAACCTCATGTTCAAGCGTCTTCGAAACGACGCCTTCATCCGGTGGCGACTGAAGTTGCAACACCAGCGCCGGCACCGCACCGCAATCAACTATCTTACTCACCATTTCCTCTACACATTTGTCAAATAAACAACAAAAACTCCTCAACATTTCATCATCAACATCAGCTTCTCAAAATCAAACTTCTAAAGAGCGAAAAAACAACAAAATTCATAAATTAACATCAACTTTCTCCAAAAATCAAAGTTCACAACAAATTCCTTACATTTCATCAACCTCATCAATTTTTTTCAAAATCAATTCCTAAATTTCAAAAATCATCAATTAATTCAAAAATGAAAGTTATAGAGAGAGAAAGTAACCGTTCTTAGCGAGGTCAGAGAGAAAATGAGAAGCGACTTTAGCGGAGGTACGATGAGTACGAGACCAGGAGAAAGAATTCATCAAAACATTAACACGAGAAGTAATCTCCGAACTTAGATCTTGCTGATTTTCAATCGAATTCGGCGATAAATGAAGAAGATCAAGCTTCTGATGATTACATCCATGGCGATTTTCAGCGGTATCTTCTTCCTCAAGCTTTCGCTTCAAGCTTCGTCGAGCACTTGATCGTCGATCCATGGCGGAAGAGAGATAAACCGGGGATATGGAGAGAGAAATAGTGTGTCTGTGTGTGTGACGATGAAGGGGAGGGTATTTTCGGAAAATGAGATTTTGTTTTTTTTAAATAAAATGTTTTGTTTTTAATTTTTGGGTTTATTTTAGGGTAGTGAGAGGAGGTGAAAACGTGGGAGAATGAAGTGAGGTTTATATATGAGGGTTGAGTGTGGTCAGCGAATCAGAGAAACGCGGGGGTTTTAAATGTTTGGTGAAATTTTAGTCTCCCGCCTTTTATTTCGTTTTTCACTTTGTTTTTGGGCGTTCACTTTCACTCCCTCCCTCACCAAACACAAATGTGATTTCGAGGTTTTTGGGGTATTCATTTCTTCAAGATCGGAAATAACAAAGTTATAAATCGGACGAGGTAAATTATCTGCTCTAAAGATTTTACCACTTTGCATTGAACTGTAGTGAGCAAGTTTGTGCGTTATATTTTTGATTTTTTTACCAATAAAAGACCAAGACACACAAGAAAATTAGATGAAGATTATTATGAGCCTTCGAATACATCATCAACGCATCAATTAAGCTCTTATAACTTTCGACAACGATCCTAATTTCTCATCGTCTCGCTTAAGACGATATTAACTTAAGACGAGAAAATGTGATCATTTAATGATAAGATCTTACAACTACAAATTTTAAACAAAAAAAATGATGGTAATATCATAAAATATTTACATTTTATTGTTACTTTGTCATATGTTGTCCGTCTTAATTTCTGATGAAAATAACCAGTTTGAAATGGAAAATTGCCTATTTTAATACAACATGAAGGTTTTGCTGTCATTTTGAGGTAGATTCATTATTCAATTTAGATACTTGAAATGTATACTTGTATTTGAGATAACTTGAAATCGTCGGGTCTTCTGTAACACCCTCATACTCCAAGTGCCTTACCAGGACCACTCAGGTATAAAGATGCTACCATCTCGGTTGCCCGAGGCAATGATAATCATAAGACAATAACGAAACAATCATTTAAATAGTATAAAGT
>LHUT01003799.1:2087-12133 GCA_001412135.1 Silene latifolia subsp. alba
AGATCGGAGTTCAGAATCGGCCAGTTTTTTTCGTTAAATGATTATCTCGTCATAATCTACGATTTGAGAAAAAAAAAATGCCGATTGACATTTTATAGGGTTTTTTTTAAAGGAAAATGTCAAATCAAACATATCTTCGATCATAAATTTCCGAACGACCAATTTCGTTTTATCAATTTATAGATCTCAAAAATTTAATAAATTCGAAAAAAAATTAGTCAATTCCGATTTCTGGCTTATAATTTATGCTCAATTGAAAATTTTAAAAACGATAAAGAGGGCATGTTGCGCTTGAAAATCAAATTTCAAGGATATCATGTACACAAACTTAAAAAGTAGTGTTACCACGTGAAAAATGGCAAAGTTCAAGGTACCACGTGAATTTTCCGAAAAAATTAATACATGAGATTTTAAGAACAGAAACAATGTAATGTATGGCAATACCCTAAATTAATACAGGAGATTTTACGAACAGAAACAATGTAATGTATGGCAATACCCTGTTGTCATTAGTGTATAGTATTCACAAACAAGTTCGTAAACATGATTAGAGATAACAGTATCCTAACTATTCCGGCTAGTTAACTAAAACTCGGTGACATAAAAAAATATTACAGATATAACATATACTCCAGATTGTAGTACCTCTATCCCATTCCATTGTCCCTATTTGACTTGAGAGCCGAAAAGAAGTAGACTCTTAACTAGTACTATTTTCTCAAAATACACTATAGGTAAAAAAAATTTGAATGATAATACAAAAATAAATTTTTCAAAATCAAATATTAGTAAGTTTATAATATCTTTTTTATATATTTGGAGAAATTAATGGTTAAAGTATACCTCAGATGACTATAACAGTCAAATGGCGGTGATGAAATGGGATGGAGGGAGTAATAAATTTGAAGTCAATTTCATAGTATGCTTGATATATCTCCCTTAACAAGTGAAATCAATTAATATATGTAATATAGTCAGTGGTAACAGATGACAGCCAAGCGTGCCTGAATAAGTTACCTCAAATGACTAAGGCATTAGGTTGTAGAGATGAAGCTGTAATCGACTGCTTGCCACCTCAAAAAATAAGCGAATAAATCTCTTTCAAAGTATGTGCCAATGGAATCAATCATCATCTTCCCCTATTTGAGCAAATGAGAATGGTTGAAACTTGTAACCATCTCCCTCGTAGAACTTGTTCTGAAATTCCACCCAGTGAAGACGCAAGGCATGCAAAAATGCGCTAAGAGTTTCCATAACTAGTAGCACACCAACAGTGGCAGAAACGAAAACAACAACGCCAATGATGAGGATGACAATGTTGTTATACCTAAATTCATCATAGAAAATTTGTTACTGTTTGTTTGTTTGACTTTACTTCAGTTGTTTTAGACTCTTAAGAAACAGTGAACAAAAACTTACCCCCAGGCCAGAAGTAATACTTTGTCGAAGAACACACTGGAGAGCTCTGAATGTGCAAGACTGAAAAAGGAGAGTCCAAGAAATTAAGTATCTTGGCTGACCATCTGAGTCAAATTAATAAATTAACAAAATAACACCTTTGACATAGAAAGGTTCCAACATTGTTCATTTTGTTCATATCGACATTCCTTTTGGGGGAAAATGGTGAGAACCCGCAGACTGCTGCGACTATAGGGAGGTGTGCAGTGCGCTGGGTAAAGTCTAGACATGTGCAATAGCCTATTGGCTAACTATGGCATAATCAAAGGCACAATTGCTCCCATGATTTAGAGATCCAGGAGTCACTAGTTCATGTTTTATCCAACCCATATGGGCTGCTGATATAAATATTAGGAGTGCAGGCTCTTCAAAACTATTTAAAAACCTACCTGAGGGCCCATAAACGTAAGTATGAAGCAGTATTGGAAACTGCTCCAAGCACAAATTCAATGGTGTGTATAAGTTGATGCACAAAGACTTCACTAAACTCGAACTCAGCATGTCCATGTGAATCACGATCCACCTCGAAGTTCATGGAATCTTCATCATTGTCAATAATTGCATAGGATCGACCTTGGTGTCTCTGAGAAGAATCAACGCTGAATCAGATGATGTAAGAGAGTATACATACAGTCGTAAAATCCTAATAAGAAACTGAAATGTCAAGAAAGGAAATTAAGTAAAAAGGATTTGAAGACTTGTCACACTTCTTCATGTTGCTTCTTCAGAAGAAATGGCTTCGGAAATAGCATCCAAGGTACAGAAATGAGGGCCAAAACCAGCAAAAGAAGCTGGTAAAGGATTCCAACACATGTCAGAAGTCAAGGTATATCAACATTTAACGTAAACTTTATGTTGTGAAGGAATTTGAGGAAACCTGAAGCATTTTTTGACCAAAAAATAATTGATTTTCTCCGAGGTCATCAGTTGGGCTAAGGAACATGTATATCATTACATGATAGAGGTCAGCTTTAGAGCCAGTGCACCACTTCACAAGAATAAGTAGTGAGAGGTAGCCAAATAAACTGTTCAAGAAAATCATCTGGGGTACAAATTGATACCTGAGAAAGTGCAAAATATGAACAAAAATTAGATATACACCACAATGAACGTATTGAGTAGAGAAAAGTCAACACTGTCATTTCTTAGTAATACAAAAATGCATTAGGTAATCTGTATTATTGAGGCAGTAAAGCCGGTACAGGTGAGAAAGAT
Organism: Silene latifolia subsp. alba; assembly: GCA_001412135.1. Taxonomy (NCBI): domain Eukaryota; kingdom Viridiplantae; phylum Streptophyta; class Magnoliopsida; order Caryophyllales; family Caryophyllaceae; genus Silene; species Silene latifolia. The sequence continues at coordinate 4,761 of LHUT01003799.1, forward strand.
CATAAGATTAGATGGACTGAATGTATGTACTCCCTCCATTGTACAAATATTTTCCATTTTCACATTCATAAGAGATTTAAGTAGGACTACATAGCTAGAAATACGAATGGTTATAATGCAAGTGGTCTACTTGGTCCAGTTGCTTTAATTTTGATCTCACTTAAAAACTAACTCAGTAAATGGAAGATGTTTGTTAATCGACCAAATAGTGTTTAATGTAAGGTATTTCTAAATAACAAAGGGACAAATTCAAAAATTAAATTACCATATATTCAAATCATTCTTGAAGAACTTTCCGTTAAAGTAACTTAGTATGATCCCAAGGTTCATTTGTGACACCCCGATGAGGATTGACATCTTCATCTTCAAAGAGTTTAAGAATGGCAGCTCACTACGGCTACCATGCCATACAGGATCCACTCCAAATGGATAGGTCTCACGGACTTTGATTAGGCCAGCGGTAGTAGCATCCCTGATAATGCCTCAAGATTAGTACTTCATATAAGATTTGGTATAGTGAGAAATACCACATAGCATAACATAGGGGAATGTTCTAAGTTCTAACCGGCATGAACTGTCTCGGCATGCATAAGCAGAGGATCCAAACAGCTCGAATGGGACTGAAAAGAATTCATTATACACAAATCCAGTGTATATGGAGAACAAAGCCATCAGCATGATGACATAGCGACCTCCAAATGCCATCTCCATAATATCTCCAAGTTTCTGCTCATAATAAGAAGAATTCACAGCATGATCATGGAATCTAATTTCATAACAATTAGAACTATATCAAGATGGTTTAACTGGTATGAAGGGCAATTGACAGATAGATTTCTTTGGCACGTTCTGAAAATCTGAAGGATTTAATTAATGTCATCCAAATAAAATAAGGCAAAAGACGCAAGCAGGACAAGGATGAGTAAAAGAGGAAATGTATCAGGTTGGAAAGATGTAACAGCCAGTTTGTAAGAAATTTTAACATTCATGTCAGCAAAACAACTCAGCGTAAGACATAGGAAAAACAGAACACCACTGACTGTATCTGGGAAGTCCAGGAGAGGGAAGACTATGTTTGTGATGAGAAACACTCAATGTAAAAAAAACATAGCGCAACTAAATAATTGGCGGTTCCCTAACCTCCTAGTAGAAACTAGCAACATATCGGAAGAATGAACATACCAATACCCATCTGATGAAAATCCAAAAGTAAAGGACCAAAAACAGAAGAAAAAAATCTCATAATTTTGAAAGAAAAAATATCCAATAGTACTCAAAAGAAATTCATCTTACCTGACTGGAAAGCTTCTTTTCCCTCATGATGAAGTATAATGTTGCTAGCAACAAACAAATTCCATGTCCCCAATCACCAAACATTACAGCAAATAGGAAGGGGAATGTGATAATTGTGTATACAGCAGGATTTGCTTCCTGGTACTTGGCAACCCTGCAAGATTATACACCATTAGCTCGTGTATCAAGATTTCAATAGCCATAAGAGACGACACAGTCAAGGGAAGGAAGATGAAAAGTGCAAATGGAAGATAGAGATTCAACAGCAGATCATCATCATTAGCGTACAAAAATGCAGTAGCCTAATTTCCTAATTTTTCGCGCATTTTCATGACCAAGACAATAAACAATCTTTTCGCATACAGAATGCACATAAGACTGTAAATGGAACAATTTGTTTCATGAAAGAGTGAAAGACTGAGATTACAGAATTTGTACATCGAGTACTCAGCTTGATTCCTAAGGGCACAAAGATAACGGAGGTCAGTCTATTCTGGTTTCAACAAATACATTATGCACATTTACATGAAAGCATATGCCTATGGAACCAGTCCTATACTTTGACAGGTGGGACTATAAAATGAGTACTTATATAGAGAAAGGGAATAGGGAACGCCGTATATTGTATAAGAAGAGGATGTTAGACTGGGTAGAATCGCGAGTACAACTTCTCTCATCCCAAAGTTTCCAAGTATTTATGGTGTATGGCCTCACCATCAGGCCCAGTCTGGTGGCTAATATGTACTTATGTGTCAGGGAAAAAATGATTAACAAAGTTAATCTTAGTCCATTTTTAGAATTTGAAGGTTTGGCCATTAATCTTTGCCTGGATTGACTCCTAGCCTAATTGCGGACAGCTCAAGAGACCACCTACTGTTTATCTGAAAGAGGGGAAAATATGCTCCTCTAAGTGTCTCTGATGCCCAATAGCCATTGTATTAGAAGGGCCATTATAACCATCCTAAGTGGATTCCATTTCTTTTCCATCACTCGACAGTCAACAGCTAATTGCTTACCCAAAGACACCCAACAAACATTTACTCCCAGTCTAGAGAAATGCAGATTTAAAACCATGACTCACCCATATGCATCCACAATTTCCTGGAAAGCACTTGTGACTTTGTTTGTGCGGAAATAAGTGGGTGGTAATTCCTTTGTTGGCAAAACATGAAATATTGACCCAACTTGTGAAGAGCTATCGAAAGTAGCACGTTGAAGCGTGTCTTGAATCTGTCAGGTTATTTTGAAGACGAACAAACTGTAATCTAATACAGAGTAAGTAATAACTGTCTGAAATACAGTTCTTCTATAAACAACTGATTTCAAGAGCTCAGTAACTAAATCAATTTAGCTTGAACAATGACATGGGAAACGAATCCTGACCTGTTTAGTAGAAAAAGATGGACACCAACCTTCTCCAACAAGACACTTCTTTGTCACATCGATGCTGAGCATATTTAACGTGTGGTATACCGATTTCTCCTTCCTCACCTAAAGATATGACTTTAAATTTAGAAAAAGAGAAAACAGAGCAAAACGAGATACAGTGACTCTTCTAGATCAGTTGACCTAATCATAACAAGAGAACAACTAAATAACTCATGCAAAAGAAAGACACTGGAGTAGAAGTAGACCTGGCAAAATGGGTCAGACCCGACCCGAAAAGGCTGACCCGAGACCCGAAAATGGCCCGAACTTGCTTGACCCGAATACGACCTGAAACCCGAATTGACCCAACCCGACCCAGACCCAGACCCGAACATTGTCTGACCCAATGTTGACCCGACCCGAGGTGACCCAATCCAAAAAGACCCGACTCATAACTAACCTGATCCCAAATGANTGGTTGTGTATTGTGTGTGTAGTGTTTTTTTTTTTTTTTTTAAGGTTTCTGCTAGGTTGTCTGAGTAGAAGCCGTCAAAGAGGGAAGTAAAAGCACTTACCAAAATATGCCATTCCTCGATTTGGGAACCAACTGCACTTAAGACATTGTCCCGATGCACATGACCAACATCTATAGTAGTGTTTAGCTCAGACAACCTAGCAGAAACCTTCAAATCAAAATGTCATGTCATTTCTAATAACCACTCCAGAGTTAAAACACAAACAAAAAATATCTTCTTTCGGTTTCTTGATAGTGGAGACTGGAGAGGAGGGTGTTATCAGCCTAAAAGGCTATATATTGCATCTCAGGAATGGAAACGAATTCAGAGAGTATATTTCAAATTACAAACCGTACAAACAAAACAAACAAATCAGCAATTCAATTTCAAGATTGAGACATATTCACACTGATAAGACCCTCTCCAAGTTTGCAACTCCCAAATAATTAGGTTAAGCTCCACTACTATATACAGAATACAACCTAAAATTTTGGATTAATTATTGTTGTTGTGCTGTATTAATAGGTGAAAGCAGCATGGGAAGAATAGATTCCAAAGCTACAGGTGGGTCAAATACGTGTTAAAAGGAAACGTGAAGACAATCAGGGGCGAGGCCATGCATAACTATGGTGATGCATTTGCTACACCATTATTTCATTCATAAATAGACTAATAGTTAATGCTCTATGTCTTTAAGCCTATGTTGATTCCCAAAGTCGAAATATAATTGAAGTCAAATTGTTTTTTTTAAACTCCGTATTTACAAATTTAGTACAGTATTATAAGAACTGAATTTTTGGGTTAGTTTTCACTTTTTTTATTATGGTTTATGGTGAACTGAATTTTTTTTGAAGTTATTATTTCCTTTCTCCTTTGAGGTTCTTAATTTTGTTCTCAATTGTTCTTTTTTTTTAAATAAATAAATTAATTAATTAAATTATTTTTTTTTCTTATTGTAGCTTTTCTTCTAAAGGAAAATTATATATTCGTAATATATATGAGAGTACATTAATCAAAATTATATGTGATACGTTTAAGACAAACATGTTGATAAATGTAATTTTTGAATAACGACTTAATTTTGCTACACCATTATAAAAGTCCTGGCCTCGCCCCTGAAGACAATCATAGTAAAATAGAGGAATTTGTGCAAATGAGTTAATGTCATGACTCAGGAGTCAAGACATGCTTCACAACTGTTTCACTATAGTTAGGGAACCAGAACTCTCCTTTGTAGTTCAATGTTCATAGAAGAAAAAAATCTTAATAGATACAGCTTCATCCACTTCTCTAAACAACAAAAAAAGTCAGTAATATGGATTTATAGATAATAATGTAATCATGCATGTCCTCCAGATTTCCTGGAAGTAATAAGTCATTATAGCTAGATGGATTGGACTAGTTAATGTTTCCCTTATATAAGAAGTATGTTTATCTATTGCACACAGAGCAGAATAAAAATCCGAATGTACCTCTGACAACATCTGCTGTTGTCTTTCTGGATCGTCAGAAAAGTGGTAACGATTTGCTCCAAATGCTTCACATATCTTTACAATTTTGTTCATTGCCCTTTCTCCCGAGTAAAAGATCACAAAAACATTCTTTTCAACCTGTAAAGTGGCAGATTTCAGACCGAAACATCAGAAATTCCGACAATTTAGATAAAAGAATCAATTAGATACATATATCATAACATGCCTTTATACTGATCTCTCCCTCCTAACAAAAGAAATTTTGTTGCAGTTGTAGATTTCTATAAAATATTCAGAGTAAAGGATAAATACTGATGAGAACAAGCGGAAACATTGAACCAATGGACATATTTACCTTTTGACCAGATGCTGGATCAATGACAGGAAAATCAAGAACAGCTTGCCTTAAAAAAACATTTCCCCTTGTTGCCCGGAAAAGAATCCTCTCAAAAGCCATTGATTTTTCACGAGGGACCAGGCCACTGATGAATCCAAGCCTGACTTGTTTTGAAGGATCAACCATCATTTCCTGAAGAAAGGACAATTTTGAATGTCATTCATGGGTGTTAGAAAGAGACAGTTTCATCTTAAAAGATATTGTAATGGGGACAAAATAGTACCTGCTCCCGCAATAAAGGACTGTCAATTGATCTTTCAGCCAAGTGGTGTGCTTCATTTTCTGTCTGCTGAGCTGCTGCCTTAAAAGCTGAATGAAAGAACTCCCCAGCCTGAAATACATCGTCAACTCACTTCAATATATTCCGTTGTATATAGGCAAACCGGTTACAAGACAAAAAAAAAAAAAGATCAATCGGCTAAGAGCAGCGACAAGGAAATTCCAATAGGCTACAGTCACAAATGGTAATCAATACATGCGGCATCTACGACATTCATACAGCTCACTAGACACCAAGACTTGAGTCAAGTGGCAATCACACTCACCTTCAGCAATACCAGCTTATATTCAACAAGCTCATTGTATGTGTGTTGTAGTCTTTCACTATTGCCATTCATCTCAACTAACTCGGCCTCAAGGTCTCCAAGTTTTGCCTGAATGTGAAACACGCAATTAATACCAACTGAATCAAGAACTAAGGAGAAACAATTTGATGAAGCTGAACTCACCTCTAACTCATCCATGTTCAAGTTATTCCCCACCGGAAATCTAGCTGAGGGAATTATTCCGGCTTTAGTCATTTGATCCTTAAAAAATCTTATTTTACGAGCCATTTCCCCACATCTCTTAATCTGGTAAACGAACAAGGTATCAAAATGAAACTAATAAGTTTATGCAAGTAATAATATGAAAAAGAACTAGATCAAACATACACATTTGGAACCCCCAAATTGATAGTTAGCTTAAGATTAAGATGATAAAAAGTTTGCGATCAAACTCAAGAACGCACCTGAGCAGCATAAGTCCTCTGGAATGGACTCTTGTCTGCGTTGAGCTGAAACAAAAACATAAGAATAAGAATACTTATCTTTCACTAACAGTAAACAATGAACTGTAACTTGAAATTGAGCTTCACAACAACTGAAAATCAACAGAATAATATCTATCAGTAACACAATGAAAAATCAGCAATTCAATTACAGACACTAGACTATCTACCAATGCACAAAAATTAGCTTAGTTTTCGACATTGTTCTAATATTCTCCCTTAGGACATCTACCATAGAATGTAGGGAGTACAACGAAAGGACACACTAAACAATTTCTAATCTGATTCTCTATAAATCATTAATTATACGTAGTGTACTTTCTAATGTCGAACGCCACGATTGGCGTAAAATGAGTAAAATGCAGCATAAATGGAGTAATTGAAATATATACTGATTAATAAGCTCATTGTATCATAATCTTCCACCATTTCATATTAAACTTGAACAATCTATATCGAAGTTTCGCATTCGATAAACAATGCAGGTTATGATCTGAAAAGTTGATATCAACATCGAACACAGAAAATTAAAAACATTGGAAAATAACAGTAAAACTTACATTTTTAAATTGGAAAAGAGAAAGATCACCGAGGTAAGAAATTGTACGATGTGCAGATTCAATTGGTATAATCAATTGTACTAACTGCATTTCTTCTGATCTCATCAGATCCATTGTTGGCCAACAATTTCTCTCCTCCATTTCTCCAAAATTAATCGAATTCAAACCCTAATTTACTTCAAAATCAGATAATTAGTACGAAGTATATCAATATGGATGAATTTTGAACTCTCTGTTGATTTAATTATAGGAAATAAACCTAATTCGGATTGTCAATTGTTTGATGATTGTACATATGCTGACCGACGAAATTGGACAATGGAATTTGTATATTTTATTCGACGATACAAGAAAGACGTTGAAAGTTTGGTGGTGGAGGGAAAAAGCTAAGCAACTACGGAGTACGTACTTCCACCTTTTGAGTCTTATTGCGCGCCGACATTTTATTTTTTTATTTTTTTGCTACTTCTTGTTGTGTTTTTGTTAATGAAAAACTTACCGAATTACTTTTTCACATACACATTTTAGTTTTTCATATACATTTTATCATTAAGTTTTCATCTAATACCCTTCTAACCTTAAAAGTTATACCTAACCAATTAACTCTTCCTTCTACTTTTTTTCCCCTAAAACATAATCTAACTAGTATTGCTGCCCGACTTCGCTCGGGCTACCTCTACTTACCATTAATTTTTTTTCATTAAATAAAATTACTTAAAG
>LHUT01003801.1:0-15122 GCA_001412135.1 Silene latifolia subsp. alba
AGACAATTTCCCTAATCATTAGTAGAGGCCGCTATCGAGGCGGGCGGGATTAGGTGTTCGATCAAAAGAGCTTCCTAATACGTACCCTCACCCCTTTCTCCAGATCTCTGTGAACATCCGTGTTCATTGGCATCCACGAGAGTCATTCTAGACATAGAATGCTAAGGGTAACGAGTTCTTGGTGTTCATGTCACTACGTTGTGTCTTGATATGGCACGAGGTATTCGAACGGTTTCCAATTTTCCACAATAAATTGGGTGCGACTCGACAAATGCAAAGCTTGCTCGTTTTCACCGAGTGACCCATGTGGGCCCGCGTCCAAAGGTTGTTATGTGTGGTTATGTCTTGGTAGCTTTGTTGTTGTTATGTGTGGGTACGGAAGTTTGGGGAAGGTATTGCTGTTTGTAAAAATTGTTGTCCTATGGGTTGGTAGTTAGATTAGTTGTCCACTCTGGTACTTGGTAATTTAAGTGTTTAGGGCCGCAATTGTTCCGGTGCGTTAGGTCGTCAGTTCCTTAAGTAGAACTCGATGGAGTATTAGATGTGGAGTCCTTCTGAGTGGGAATTCATGAAATGCCTTTACAGGTTGTGTTTCAAATGGCTGAGGAAAAGAAGGAATTTAGGGTTTCTTTCAGAGGTCTATTAGATGAGATTACAAAAGCGCTGGGTTGGCCACAGCCAATGTATAGCCATGCAAGCTTTAACCTCAATCAATCAAACTTGGTTCTACACAGAGGTCCTGGTCCTGCAGCTTGTTTATTCAAAGGTGAAAAGAAGGAACTTTTGTGGTAATCTGAAGAACACGTTGCTGAGCAGGCTGTAGACTACCTTGTTAAGGAAAAACAGGTTATCGTGGATAATTTCAACCTGGAAGGTCGGGCAAAATACAAGGTTGTCTGTAATTTTTTTCAGCAGAAGCGGGATGCGCTGAGGTGTGCTGAGTGGGTACCATCTACTGGTCGCGTGATGTATCGTCAAAAGAAAAAACTGGTTGTGCCGGATTTCCTGCCTGTTATAGTCACTGCTGAATTATGGGACATCTGGCTACAGGTAGTTGTTGCATATGGCGTCACTGTGATTGAAATGGACTTCATTAAACAGCCAGATGGTCAGTATATTTGCTGTTTCACAGTTGTTTGGGCCAAACAACCTTCTAGGGAGAGATACTTCATTAGCGACAGTAAGGAAACTGTCGACAAGGCCAGGCAGAGTTTAGCCAAGAAAGCAGTAGCTTATTTTAAAACCATTTATATTTACTGTGAAAGATGCAAACTTCAACAGAATGTTGTATTCCCAAATTCAGTGTGGGTTTCAGCGAAGGAGGTACAGATCTGTCAAGGCCAAACACATTTGCGTAGCCTCTGACTTGGAGTCTGTCCCTATGTTTATTGCAGAAGGGGTCAGCACACCTGAAGGGAGTGGCTATGGTATACCCTCTGGTTTAACAATTCCACCGCCTCCTAAAAAAGCAACGGTCATTTGCAGGAACAATATTTCAGGTGCTTGCCTAAATGCTACAGACAACACACCTCACAGTGTTGATCCAGTTCTGGTTGATGCAGAGGCGGAAGCCAGCACCCCTAATTAAAAATATTAGGAAGTAGCGGGTTTCGGTGTAAGCCTTTGTATTCGAGTAGTAGCGGCTGTAGTGCTATGTGTGGGCGATGTGTTTAAATAATTATTGCCCTATTATGTGTTTAGCCAACATTTTGTACGTAGCAGTTACGATATTTTAGTCAATTGGCCTGTTATGGTTGGCAATCTTTTGTACCACGACATGGGAATGTATGGACCTATAACTGCTCTTTTGCTATGGAATTTCGTACTATTTTAGGTGTTAAGTAATGCGCTTAGTGCCTTTGTAGTAAGAATCTTGTACGCATGTTGATCATTAACTCTGCCAATTTGGTGAAATGGTTGTCATCTATAACATTCAATGGTTGTTTAAGCTTCTAATTTCGAGTGCAAGATACCGCTGTTCAGCAGCTTTACTGAAACACAAAATAGTTTTGCTTTATGCTGCTATTAAAATAAATTATTGTGGCTCTACACTTTTACTAGGCTATTCAATAAAACAATAACAAGAGATTAAAAGGACCATTAAGGAAAAGAAGAAAGGGAACCAATACTACGCAAACTAAATATATATTTGAGAAATATGTCAAAATGACCAGCGCACACAAATAGGTCGGCGATCCTTAAAACGTAAGTTAGCAGATGTTGGATGGTGTTTTGAAAATAGGACATGCTGTGTGTTCCACATTTGTGTAGAAGCATACTATAGTAAGAGTGATTCAGTGTTTTACATTTTTGTGTAGGGCGGAGGGACTGTAGAGCTTCATATCAGCTCTGGCAACTGCACAATTAAGTCTGTACAGATGGAAGACCAAGCAGGCAAAGGTAAGTGGTGGCTTTGCAACCCCAAACATAAATGAAATAAACTACGAAATATCAAAAGGCAAGACACATCTAAAGTACGAGACCTACTGCTTCAATGTGTAACTCAATAACCTAGGCTGTAATGGATATTTACTTTTTACTGTTTGCGTGACTACCTTGAACAGATGTGTTTGCAATGTTATCGGGACATGACAATCTCAAATGGCATATCAAAACCTACAAATGAGCTTAAGGTGCATAAGCTTAGTAAAGTGTTGGCCATGGTTTATTATTATGAGTTTATCACTTTAATGCTTGGTTAACATTTCAGGAAATGACATACCTGGTCTGCTTCAGCAGACATTAAAAAGAAGGCGAGCGACAGGGAAACACAACAGAAAAAATGACCAGCCCACTGCTGCGGAGATGGAGACTCAACAAACACAGGATATTGTGGCGAAGTAACCAGAAACTACTGCATCAAGTAACAGACGACAAACACGCCGTAAAAAAGGTCAGAGTGATGCAAGGATCAGTAAAATAAATTACTGGAAAAGGCCATAAGGGCGGAAGGGTTTTCTGTAACTCACATTATTGAACAATGCAGTAGGTACTGTTGGAATCGAGCAGAACCTTACAGGAAGGCAGCCATATAAATCTCGAAGGACAAGTGCAACATAGCAGCAGCCAACGGAGGAAGCAAAAAGAGGGAAAAAAAGGCGTCGCGCTGCTAAAAAAAAAGTAATTAGATCAAAGTATTTAAAATTGTCATTTTTATATTGGTGACCGGAACCCATAAAACAATGAATTAATTGTTTCCTTGAACAGAGGTGCCTGCTGCAGTAGGGGGAAGCATGTGCCATTAGAAGCTGCATGGTTAAAGGCACCAACTTACTGTGGAGATTGTGGGGCCAAGAAATTCGAGTATGAAGCAAAGGGACTATGTTGCTCCAGCGAAGAAATTAAAATTGGCTATTAATGAATATCCAGAAGAGCTTGTGCACCTGTATATTGCAAGGGATGCATATTCGCTGCATTTCCAAACATATTCGAGATTGTATAACAACCTTTTTGCTTTCAGTTCTTTGGGGGCACTTTTGAGAAAGAAAAACATAAAGGAATCTTCGTTTTCAAGGCACAAGGGCAGGTTTATCATTACTTGCCTGATCTAATACCTATGTATAGTATTCCTAGGTATTTACAACTCTACTTCTATGATGGTTAGCATGAAAAGGAAAACAGATTGGGGTTGTTTCCTAATTTAAATGAACAAATAATCACTTTGCTGATGGCCTTGATGGATGATAATCCGTATGAGAAATTTTTTAGATCATTGAAAGAGATAGAGGTAACTGAGAATACGAAAATAGTTTTGAGTACTGATCCAAGCAGTGATCAACGTGTATATAATGCGCCAACATCTGACGAGGTATCGGGTGTTTGGCCGGATACTAAAGCTATGCAAGGAAATGAAGGGCCCCATATAATTGCATATGGGAGAGGAGCAAACAACCATAGAATCAGGCATTTCTATGGCTTGCAACGATCCTCTACAGTATCCACTGCTGTTGCCAAAGGGTGATAGTGGCTGGTATCAAGGATTGAAGAAAATGTCCAGCCCAACCTTTAACATTCAGGAAAATTCATCATTTCTAATGTCGGCATTTTCAGATGGCAGGGCCGAGTCGCTTATTGAAGCAGAGGTTGCGAGTAAGTAAATCTGGTACCGTACTTGTTTTTTTGAGATTCTGAAATTTATTTACGATTTAGAACCACCTAGGACGATGTAATTGGGGTGTTATACTTTTAAAACTGTCAACTTCACATTTGACAGATGCTGCAAGAAGGCATACAAGGGCAGATAAACATATATCTTGTAGGGAGTATTACGCATAAAAGTTCCAGATAAGACCTGGTAATCTTCTGATTAGAGGAGGAAGACTATTTCATCAGTTCATTGTATACATGTATGTGAAAATTGAGAATACAAGGTTGGACTTCTTGCGCTTGAATCAAGAGGCTATTCGGGCAGACCTGTATCAAGGAATTTTAGATACACTGGAGCTTGGCGAAAACAGTGCATGTAATATAGGGAAAAGGATAGTGCTGCCACCCTTCTTCCTAGGAGGTCCAAGGGATATGAGAAGACGGTATTTAAATGCAATGGCACTTGTTCAGAAATATGGTAAACCGGATCTATTCATAACCATAAGGTTCAATCCAAACTGGCCTAAAATCAAAGCGGAGCTGGCGCCTGGGGAACTATCACAAAATATGCCAGATCTCGTGGCCCGGGTATTCCATGCCAAGCTTACAATGCTTAGGAAGCAGATTTGGGAAAACAAAATATTTGGTGAAGTTGCTGCAATGATTAATGTTGTCGAGTTCCAAAAGTGTGGCTTATCACATGCACATTTCCTGATCATCCTCAAACCTGGATACAAGATAACATCCCAGAGAAGTTTGATAAATATGTTTCTGCAGAAATTCCTACAAATGATAACCCACACCTAAGAGTAGCTGTATTAAAACACATGATGCATGGGCCATGTGGTGATGACTTCCCAAAGAATATGTGTATGAAAATCAAGAATGGGAAACGAAATTGTGATAAAAATTATCCCAAGTGCTTTAGGGAGTTCACCACAAATAGGAAAGACTCATACCCATTGTATAGGCGCAGAGACACAGGTGAAACTGTGTTGGTGAGGAAAGCTAACATGGATAACAGGTCTGTGGTTCATTACAATCCTTATTTGTTGGTCATGTTTGACTGCCACTTGAATGTCAAAGTGTGCTCTACCATTAATGCAGTCAAATATTTATATAAATACGTGTATAAAGGTCATGATCGTATTTTGTTCAACGTCACAAATGGCACCGCCTCTATGTTAGTGGATGAAATAGAGAAGTACTAGTCTGGTAGGTGGGTGTCACCTCCAGAGGCAGCATGGAGGATTTTTGGATTCACCCTCTTTGATACATACCCGCCTGTGCAACCTTTGCCAGTCCACTTACCGAATGGCCAAACCGTGACGTTTTCAGAAAATGAGGATCTAGCAAATGTCGTGGCTAACGAGGAAAGAGCAAAAACCATGCTGACAGGATTTTTTAGGACAAATGAAGGCCTAGAGGAAGGGCAAAATTATTTGTACAGTGAGTTCCCACAGCATTTTGTTTGGAATGAAAAAAAATTCTGGAAACCAAGGGATCGGGGAGTTGTGATTGGGAGAGTCGCACACGCTTCTCTTGGAGAGGGGGAGCGCTATTACTTGAGATTGTTGTTAGCACATGTTAGAGGGCCTCAGTCTTTTGAAGATATAAAAACAGTCGATGGAGTTTGCTGTGTGTCGTTTCAAGAAGTTGCGTTAAAAAGGGGAGTGCTGGAGCAAGATAATGCAGCGGATATGTGTATGGACGAGGCTGTCCAGGTTGAAATGCCAAATGCTCTCAGAAGGGTGTTTGCAACTATACTAATTTTCAGTTGCCTAAAAAACCCTGCTGAGTTCTGGGCAAAATATTACCAACCACTCTCTGAGGATTTTAGAAGACAGTTTCCTGCAGAGCCTACTAGAATATTGCAGCTGACTGTAGCCAAAGTTGAGCAATTTTTGGAGGGCAGGGGAAAAACGTTTACACAATTTGGAATGGACCATTTACATTTTGAGCAGGAAAGAAGGTTGCAAAGTACAAGGGATATCAGTAATGCTTTAAACGCACCAATACCCCAGCTACAGTTGGCTTCACGCAAAGAGCTAAACGTTGAGCAGCGAATTGCATATAAGACAATCATACATCATGTCAAGGCTGGGAAAGGAGGTGCAGTTTTTAATGATGGTCCAGGTGGTACTGGGAAAACTTTTTTATATGGAGCCTTGTATGCAAAGGTCCGTTCAATGAATAAAATGTGCCAAAAAAAGGAGGGTTGGCATGCTTAATAAGAGAAGCGTCACTGGTTATATAGGATAAAGCTTCAATGGCGAAAATAGAAAATATTGAAGCCGTCAACATGTTATTCCAAGATATATGCAATAGTTCAGAGATCTTTGGAGGCAAGGTCATTGTTTTTGGTGGCGACTTTCGCCAGGTACTTCATGTGCTCCCACGCTGCACACAGCAAGAGGCAGTTGAAGCAAGCATTGTCAGCTCTCCAATCTGGCCACATTGGACAAAATTTAACTTGATAGAAAATAGCAGGGCAAGAGCAGACCCCGAATTCTTAAAGTTTCTTCTGGAATTAGGGAATGGAGATTTGAAAACAGTAGAAAGCAGTTTGGTGGCAATACCTCAGCAGTTAATTTTAGAACCAAACGGAGATGAGCAGCCGGAGCAAACTCTAATTGATGCAGTGTTCCCAGAGATTAGTCAAGCCAATTTCAACCCAGAGATTTTCAATGACAGGGCCATATTGACTTCAAGGAATGATGATGTTGACTCCGTAAACAGCGTGCTCATTGATAAGTTTCCTAGGGAACGACATATTTACCATAGCTTTGATAGCGTGGTGGATGACAACTCAAATGTTTATCCTGTAGAGTTCCTCAATTCATTATACCCTGCTGGTATGACACCGCATGAACTCATTTTGAAAGAAGATTAACCAGTTATATTATTAAGGAATTTAGATCCAGCAGCAGGCCTGTGCAATGGGACGCGTCTCATATGCAAACGTTTTTTTCCCAAACATGATTGAGGCTTAGATTTCAACAGAATTTTATAAAGGAGAACATGTTTTCCTGCCTAGGATTACACTCAAGCCATCTAAGAAATTAAGATTTTCCATCAATTTCCAGAGGAAACAATTTCCTATTAAATTGAGCTTTGCCATGACCATAAACAAAGCACAGGGGCAAACTTTACAGGGCTGGGTGTATACTTACCTAAACCATGTTTTTCACACGGCCAATTATATGTTGCTTTGTCACAGGCACGGTCAGCTAAAGACTTGAAAGAGCTGCATATTCCATCCTCAGGTGATATAAGTGGGAATCTTATTCGAAATGTCGTATCATTTGAAGTTCTGAGGAGAGTAGGATTGAGGGAAACGTTACAGGTAATGCATACAGTTCTACTGCTCTGGGTATATTATCGGTGTTATCTGTGCTTGCAGATAAACTCATTATGTACAAACAAATATCAATTTCTAGGCGTTTTGCAGTGCACTTAGAAAAAAGGTGTACCCATTATCAACATTTTGAAGGGGGCTTCTTCAGAAGGCAATAGCATGTTACTCCAGATTATGCAAATCACAAAAGGACATTCAGCTGGCCAACATCTACCAAAATGTCCTTATTTGCTTTATATAAAATTATGAAACTGTAGGATCCTATCGTTGAACCTTCTGTAGGAGTGCTGGTTAAAAGTTGTAATTCAGCACCATGGTTAAACAGCTTCAATTGTAGGGCTTAAGGTTAGTCGGTTTAGGGGTTTCAATGTTATAGAATTACTGGATGAATACTCTTTGTAACAAAGTAGGCAAGGAGTAACCATGTATGCATATATCTATTAGTGATTTATTAAGTCTCATGCGTGTTTTTACTATCTGGTTTACTTTAAAAAGGTTGGCAACAGCAGCAGGAATTGCTTACGCAAAAGAATGGATGTTAAACAGGTTACAGATCGACTGCACACGCTGTAACCAAACTACTATCACCGGTAATCCACAGCGATTCAGTTGTAAGCCGCAAAACCCAAAAAATCAAAATAAATTAGTTATGCACAAAATGAATTTCTAGATAACAATAAAAATACAACTAATTAAAAAAGGAACGAAGTGACAAGACTCAAGCATTGACAACTCAAACAATTTTAAAAGAGTTTTGTAGGGTATATTAGGTTGTACCTTTTTACCTATCTTTACATTTTTAAAGAGTTGGCACTTTAATCAATCACAATAAATAAACATTTAACTTTAACTTTAATGTTCTCATTAATAGGATCATTCTTAAAAAAAAACAATCACATCTATTATTTTACAAATTAATAGAGGAAGAGTACTAGGACATTGTACTACAACTGTTTAAAGCATGCCTAAGCTGTTGAAAGTATGACTTATCTTGCTAGAGATTGATGGTGGACATGCTAGAGCATGGTAAAAGCAAACTATGGAAAAATACGCTAATCTATTACAAGGACTTGCACATCAAAAACAGAAATAAGTACTACCAGACTCTACCATAACTGTTGAAGGTATGATGCGTGTTGGTAAACATTGATCATCAACACGTTACAGCATGGTCACATCAGATTAGGGAATGGTGTGCTTGTCTATTAGATTTGCAACACACATGCTCACTGAGACTACACAGGGCTAACTGAACAAGCCAAACAAATATGGAAGAAAGAATTAGGGAAGTTCAGTACAACAACAAAACTAAGAAAAAACAAAACAACGCCTGTAGAAGAAGGAAAAAAAAACAGGTTAGTTCATGTATAAAATTTAGACTATGTGGTTTATTGCGTTTAACAAACTAATTTAGAAATATAAATGCATACATTAGGATTTTATTAAGACCTTAAATATTGAACCATAAACTTCGAGCATAAGTATCACAAGAAATTAATTACACAGCCAAAAAATTTAGTCAAAACGGTACTTGCAAAAACCCAAGAAATGGCTAACTTTTGGGCATGATTTGCAGCGGATATGAAATCTCAGAAGAAGATGGTGAAAGACTTAGGTGAGGGAATTGGTCCACATTCAATTCGGCTGAAAGTTATTGAGAAGAGCAACACACAAATATCGCCCAAAAATAAGGAGTTGCATTATCAGAGAATAGTTTTTCAGGATGAAGAGGTAATTCATAAGTGATATGTTAGTTAGTTAGCATGAAATGTGCCATGGTACATGGAAATGGGATAAATAATCTCTAATTGATTGAAATTGGAGCCAAACCTACGTCATAAGTGAACAAAGAAACGCCAGAGTATATAGCTTGCACATCAAATTGCAATTGGTGATGGTTTGTAGTAGTATTAGCTTCCCTTTAAATGTTAGAGTTGTATTTGTACGAAATCACGGTATATAAGTTAATTAATCAACAACACTTCTGAAATTCAAATGCAGTGCTGGCGTATTATGTTAATCATGAAAGGTCGTAACTGTAGCTGTAGACATCTGAGCCAAAAATACTCCTTAGATACTGGGAAGTGCTCAGGCTGGAATTCGAAAATGTAATTATACATTTGCTAACAAACTATTTTTTTGTGGGTATAAATATAGGGCGGCAGGATCAGGACTACATTGTACGAAGACGATATAGAAGCATAGGAGGATGTCATCTTCGATAAAATGGAATATGAGATCTGCAATGCAAAGATCAAAATGCTGCTTGAAAAATATCGCATGGATGCTGAACATCCATATCAACTTGTCGTTGGTGCTCAGACCATTATCACACCTGTTGAAGGATGCAAACCTCCTATGGGTCCTGAGTATATAAGCATTGATGCCATTCCTAGAATAGTCATAGCTGATAACAGATATGGTGAGCACTAATAATCTACTTCCTCATGTCTGTGTTGTTCTGTATAGGCTTTAATGTTGGTTTACGCTTTAATGCCTAGGTATCAATTGACTATTAATATAATGGCTATTTCGGTCCTCTGTAGATGTAGTTGTTATCCTAATACATGTGGAAATGCTGCGTGAAGTGACCCGTGAAGATAGATGCAACTTAGCTCTGCGTGAGCTGGTGGTGATGGATGCCAGGTACCAAAACTGACACGTACTTCAGCAAATGAAAGTAGAAGTTGTGGGTAAATTTAGTTGCAATGTATAAACAATATGTGCTGCTCAATAATGCTATAGTACAGAACAACCGCTGATAATCACAGCTTGGGCAGAGCTGGCAACCAGAGAAGGGGAACAGGTTAGGGCAATTGTGGAGACATTTCCAGTTATGGGATTCACCAGTCTTAAACCATCAAATCACAAAGGTATGCATAAACATATATCATGAAAATTCATGAACAATTTTACCCCTGAAAAATCAAATAACAACATTCTCTTAAAAAATAACCTGCTAGGCTTCTCACTATCAACTACAACAGCAACATTTGTAAAGTTCAACCCTGATGGAGAAAAGGCGGATATGCTCCATGCTTGGTAAGATTACTAAACTGGGTAGTTGTACTCTGCCCAATGTAAAAAGACAGCCTTAATTCGTTTGTCTGTGGTTATTGTTAACAGGAAAACAGCAAATACTGCGACCATTAATGCTAAACACCAACAAGTTGTAGCAGCTCGTGAACCACAAACAGCCCGCACCCCAACAAAAATAAAAACCTTGCGCGCTAAAAAGGTTAGCATAAGTTACCAGCAAGGCACTATTCACTTTCTGCTAAATGTGACAACACTTTTAAACCAAATAGAACCCCAAAAACTGTAAAGGTGTTCATTTATGAGAGTCGCAATACCGACATAGAGATCACACATTGAATTTAAAATGCTAACAAATAAACCCGAGGATGACGGCTGTCAACTGTTAAATCACTGAGCGTGTTTGGCCACTGTCTTGTTCAAGTTCTGTACACGAGACCTTTAAAAAGGCATTTATAAGTGTGTCTGTTCACACCTAAACTAATACTTACAGCGTCGGTGGTGTCTACAAGCTACAGGCACACTACAAGATGAACGCCAATGGCTTCATGTACCCATCCCTGAATTTGACAGAAAAGATGTGCGCTTCTACCTAGGTTGTGATCGGTGCAGGACAGGCAGCAAGAAAGTTCTAAATGTGACTTACAAGTGTGAAACATAAAAGCGGGAATGGGTCACTTCTGTGCCCAGGTAATGACTACCAATGCTTCTGTTAGAAATACAATCTCATATATTAACCTAAAAAAATGATCTGTGAAATGCTTTAAACTTCTTAACATAGGATGACAATCACATTTGAGGCTATAGATAAGACAGGATCTTTCATGTTCACTGCATTCAATATAGACGCAGAGAAAATGTTGAAAAAAACAGCTTCTGAGCTATATGCAATGGCAGACAAAGTAAGTATCAATTTAATCTGTCTTCAAAAGTTTCCTAAAAATTTCAGAAAAACAGACAATCTAGCTAACCACAGCTGAAAGAACTAACAACTGCCTAAATTGTTGGAGGCATAGCAATTTCAAAGCAATAAAAAAAGGCTTCTTACCATACTAGATTGTTACTTCCTGTAATATCTTCGATACATGAGCTAAATAACCATTTTTTTGGGGATATTTCAAGGGCAAACTGACTTATCTGAAGATGCTGAAGATAGTTCGCAAGAATGCAATCTATGTTCAAGCTGAACCATCATCCGCTCTCTCAAGGAATGGAGTGCTTAAGTGGGTGATCAAGCAGCTTGCACTAGAGTAGAAGGATGTCCATAAAAACAAAGAGGCACCGTTTTCCTATAATCTTTTTGCCTAAGTTAGCTTATTAACATTTTGTGCTTTAAGTGAAACTGAACGCTGTTTGATTGAGGCAAGGTCATTTTCGGTGGGGGTGTCCAATACACTTCTGTGCAGGCGAGCACCGTGTCAATGGCAATTACATGGAATTAACCCTAGGATAATGTTAAATATGTGCTCATATGGTTAGACCTGTTTAAATTGCAACTACTTTGAACAATGTTTATGCTAATCATTTAGGGATTTCCTTGCATGGGAAATCCTTTAAATTTGTAATGAAATGTGTTCTAAATATTAAAACATTTTATTGCCTCTTAGATTTGTTATAAACTACAATAGCACGACTCATCCACCCTGAAAAAAAGTGTTCTCCCGCCGATGTTTTGGGTTTGGAAGAATCTAATTCGACCATATATGTGGTATCCAGTGTAAAATGAAAATTTTTCGCCAAAATATAAACACATAGCTAATATAAAACGACTTTATAACCAGGAACAAAAGCTCTTTCAAACAGTTACGGTACCATTTTTACCAAAAAAACAGCCTCAAAACATTAGGAGCATCAGTCATACCATCGTCGCAATCCGTAGAATTAGAATTGCACTAAAAAAAAGACCTCAAATGTTCAATTAGATAGTTAGAATACAAAGATAATAATAACTGTATCTGAATGCCAAACTAATGCTAAAAAAAGGTACACTGAGTAGTTCAGGAAGTACAGCAATAGTGAATAAACTTATCATATCAGCCATGCCCCTACGCATTCAGTTGAATGGTTTCTAAAACACGTTATTTTCAGAAATATATGATTACTTAACAAGCCAAACAAGCTCCTTGAAATACAGTTTCTGAATGATAATCAAACAATGCAACAACATATAACATTGAAAGTGTGTTTTTAGTATAGAAATTCTGAAACTCAAATTTTTTTCAAAATTAAGGCTGTTGCTGCTCTAAACTATTTCTTAGCTGACAAATCGAAATACTGATTTTCAATATCAAGATGAACTATGTAAGGGAGGTTGCTAGAGAAGTTGCAAGGAAGGCATAGTTATATGCAATCAGATTGAAGGTTCTAGAAATTAAAAAGGGACATCATGAATTGGAGAACCCACTGGAATACGAAATCATAATATTTCAGGACGATGAGGTAACTCCTCTAAATTTATATTCAATGTTTAACAAATCTAACAAATGACATCAATCTTCCTTGAATTATAAGCAACTAAGGGAACAAACCCCTAAATTCGAAAAATAAATTAGTTGTTTGCCGTGCATAACTGTTCAAAACTACGAAAACAGCATTCTATGAGTGAAATTAGACAACTTACTGAATATATTATTCCCTGAACTTGCTATAGGGAGCTGAGTTGCATTGTATCTTATACAATGAAGACACACAAAAGTATGAAGATGTTATAGAAGATAGAAAAGCTTACGAAATCTACAATCCCACGGTGCTAGCCCTACCTGAAGAGGACGGTGAATATGTCAATAATCAGGTGTATCACCTTTCATTCAACAACATTACCATAATTCATCCTATTTTAAATCAGAGTTTTGCTTACGAAAACAACTGGCAATTCATTGCATCCATTCCAAGGTTATTATCAACGGAAAATCGCTATGGTAAACCCTTATTAAATAAACTACAGATTTAATCTGAGGCTAGCGAAACTTACATAAATACTAAATAGCTAAGCAGTTTCTAATAACAAACTAATATAATTGTAGATATCTTGGGGATAGTTTTAGACGTAAACACAAATTGCCAAGTACCTAGGTCAAGTGGCCAAACCTGGGATGTTGCTGAAGTTCTCATTATGGATCAGAGGTACATTACTGCGTAAACATATCATTTTGGCAACTTAAAATTGCAAGTAGCGCTAACTTATATACCAATTTTAATTTCAAGTTGTTTGGTGTAGTTCTGAGCAAATAATGACAGTTACAGCTTGGGAAACGAACAATATTGAGCAATGCCGAGCACTGCAATCAATAGGGACATCCTTCCCAGTCGTGGGTTTCAGAAGCGTAATGACATCTTACAGAAAAGGTACTAAGAAATAGTTAATGAATTAATCAAAAGCCACCCAAAAGAATGACCAACTAAAGGACTAATAAATCTAACATTGGGAAATTTGAAGGGTTTTCACTTTCAACAACAGCTACAACAGTTGTAGACTTCCATCTAATTGGTAGAAAAGCTGCTTTGCTACATGTTTGGTAGTGAATTTACAAAACAAACAATGTGAAAAAATCAATCACAGTTTTTCCAATACTAACAAACCCAGTAATACAGGGGACAGGCTCATCAACAACTACTGGCTGCAAGGCAACAACAACTCTTGCACACGTGAATCACAGGAACTGAGCGGCAGATTATGAAACTAGCACAAATACTCCAAAAAAAGGTACACTATCATATTCAGAGGAAACTATCTCAGAACAAAGAAAGATTGTTCTTTTGCCTAATATTCCATATTTAATTTAATGTTTAAGATGCGGATTGTGGGTGAGTTATTAGTGGTGATTCGTCACCAGCTGCTGTGTTGAGTTTATGTCAACTACTTTCATGGTTCTAAGTAGATTGTCTATGTTAAAGGCAAAGCTGCTAAGAGTTTACTTTTGGAAGTTTTTAGAGCCGTAGCCACATTGGTCAACTAATTTCCTAAATGCTAATACTTGTGCAACAGAAATCGACAATTAAATAGAGGGCAATGCCGGGTTACAGGAACTATTTAACCATAAATAAAAATATATCAAAATAACAAACACTGACAATATTAACTAACAGGTGAATGATAATCCACAAGAAGAAAAACATTGGATCAAAGTTGACCTCGATGAATTTGACAGTAGAAAAGTTGCCTTATACCTTGGTTGCAGCAACTGCAGCATAATCAATAACAAAGAAATAGGTGCAGTATATCAATGTACTAGGTGCTTGAAACAAGATGTAATATCATATCCAAGGTATAAATCGGAAACAAATACACACAACATTCAACATTGAACTTACAGCGATTAGAATCTAACCGGTGCATGAATACAGGATGCGTGTTAGTTTCTGGGCAACAGATGAAACTGCAACACATGTTTTCACCGCTTCAAATAGAAATGCAGAAATGCTACTAGAAGTGGACGCAGCAACCTTGTACTCGTACTTAATGTCTCAACAGGTAATTTTAAAAGCAAGTTTTAAAGATCCCCTACAACTGTATATGTGCGGTAAACAGGTCACAAAGAATGATAAATGTGCACGCTGAAGAGTCTATCGATCCAAAATACTCAAGAGGGGGGGTGAATTGAGGATTTAAAACTTTTTAAACTTTTTCGATTGTATGAATATA
>LHUT01003803.1:0-15042 GCA_001412135.1 Silene latifolia subsp. alba
TAATCACGCTCACTTATACAATTCTATATATGCTCTTGTATAGTTGTATGCAATAATTGCCGTTTATTATTACAGCCCGTGCATTTTTTGCACGGGTTTAAAACTAGTCTCTTGCAATAAACTGAATACAGTCCAGAAATAGCAGACAGTAGTGGAAATAGAATGGATAATTCTCAAACTTCATTCAGACAAGAACCAAGTATCATACAGTTCTCGATACAAACGTGAAAAACGGTAATTTTTAATTTTTCGACTAAAAGGAGCAACAAGATCAGTTTTAATTTTGATGTGTTTAGAACTCAAGTCATGTTTGGATTCTCCTAATGCAACACTTATTGCTCGCCCAAATGAAATGCAACAGTGATGGTTTACACTTTCCTTAAATAGAAATCAGACAGCTTGGCTAAAAAGATTCAAGAAAACATCTATTGTGGATACACAGTTCATCAAAATTATTGATTTTTCACTTAGCTGTCTAAATTTTAAACAAATTAAACAATATGAAAGGGTAGAAAAATGCAAACCACCACCCAGAAAAATGGCCATTTAATTTTACATGGCAGTCTTTTCTTATGTATCAGTTTTCTGGTCATAGTGCGCAAAGCAGTCTTGAGCCGAAAAATTAGGGATGCACTTGGCATATACGAGATCTTTCCCCCGCATTGCACAAAATTTAATCTTACGCGATAATGGCCAGAATTAACAAGTCAAGAGAACATCTTCAGGAAGTTGTTGGCATATGCCATTGGCATCACATTAGGGTGCGGCTGCAACAACGTTAACAAAGAATGTAATTAACTAATCAAATGAAAAACTCATGCCAATAAGAATGCCCTGCGACAGAAGTAAAAAAAAAAAAGCATAAAAATCTGGAAGAGACCATCTCATTGACGACCAACCCACTAACACCATCTCATACAAGAGACACCAAACAATCAATAGTTTCTTTGCATTTAAAGGGCCACAACACCTCGTGCATTTTAAGGTAGTAATAGCCAGATTTATGGCACAATGAATAAGTTGGGAAATCTAGGTAACCATAACCAATCTCGACATCATGACTGAAAATTGATATTTGATACCATGCATAAAATAAATTGGCTACAAGATGGGAAATTTAGGTGAATGAAAAAGAACGAGTGACGGCCAAAAAAACTAACCACTGCAGAGAACGAGGTAATATTAGGCTTCATTTCAGGGGATTCAAATCGGATGAACGCGCCCTTGTTGCCCATCTGCAAAGGAACCAACATTGAAATTCAATAGATAGTACAAAATCACAATAAAACAAGACTTAACCCCTTAGTCAAGCAAATTTCATTGTCATCGCCAAATATACCACCCGATCAACAGCCATGTGTCACCCGATAAACNAGATCGATACTCATACTAAATTACTCCACTTTATATACCATCCAAGCAAATACTTAATTAAAATAAACACCAATTACTTAGTCTGCAACTAGGAAACTTCTATTTTAGGGGAAATAAAATTCTTCAAATTTGTACTTAGAATTACATATAAGAAACCACCCGTTTTAAAAATTATATGAGAAGGTTGTATACTTGTATGTGTGAAACCAACCATTAATATAAATGTGAATGAGGAATACATGATGCTTTAAGTTAGTTTCACGATGGTCTTGTACGCGTCTCACTAACTTGATAAAGTAACTATTGAACAGTTATAGATTGATCAGCGGAGAAAATAGAGGATAAGAGAACTAAATAAACATGACTATGATAGTCAAATTGACGTAATTCTCATTGAAGAATTGTAAATTAAGGAAGAATCCCACTTTAGTACCAAGTTTACAGATCAGTGATCTGACTATAACTTCATAAGAAAATATTACGTACTCTACGTCTCTATAATGATGAAGTAGCAAATATCCCAACAAGGAACAATTAATTTACATAGAGCTGAAAAGAGTTACCTGATCACAATAATTGGGAGCAGAAAATACGGTAATAAGTTTACCATCATGATCAATCTCGTATCCTTCATCTTTGACTTCATGGGATCGCACAACTAGATCTACAGAAGCAAAATAATATATGAAAATTTATACCCTAACATTGCGAGGTACTTGGCATAAATTTATAGGAATTTAGTAATTTCCAGAGATATAATTGACCAATACAAATGATATGTAACTAATTTTCAGTTGAAAACGAGTACCTAAGTTGTTGTCTTGAAGAAACTTTTTGGTGACGTCAGGACCAAATGAAAGACCAACACCCCGCTTACTGGGACCTCTACCTGGGAATGGTTGTGGATCACTCCACAATGTCTCACACATCAAACCTGTCAATCACAAAGCAAAAGTAAAGGTTATTTACATGAATCTTAAAATTCGTATATCCTCTCAAGTGACTGCTACAAAACTGAAGAGCATTTCCTGATTTCCTCTAATATACCAAATTACAACTACCACTTAAGCCCTCCCCTTCCCACCATTGCTCCCTATCCAACTCCAATGGCTCCAGTAGATTTGCAATCCTCGCACCTTGCCAGCAAAAAGGTAATTACTTTTCATCTGGAAAAAAAGAAAGATTTAAGGATTACAAACCACCCACCCCCCGCGGCCGGCTTAACCCTTTTCCTTCTTCCTTCTTCCTTCTTCTAAGCATATCGCTGATATGAGGTCCTAAGACTGCCCACTTAAGTTTGCAAATTGGAAAATCCTTTGCCCAGCCGCTTCAGAATTACACAGAGTCAAAGACCACCACCCAACAACCTAAAAAACCAACCATTCAAAACGAACGGGCCTCTGTTACACTGAGGTCAAAGGACGGTGTTTGAAACATGAGATTTTAAACCATTACAACTCATACTATTGCTTCCTAAGTTACTTCGACTCAATAGTTAGCTTCAGGCAATGGATTCTCCCTTCCAATCTATATCGTCATCTATATTTAATTGCTAGCATGAAAAAGAAAAATGGATCATATACCATACCAAGTCTTCGCAATCTTGAATCAACAGTAATCAGAAAGAAAATGTGACATTAAGTCTTATGATGTCAACATTAATAAGTTTTATATATTTCAGTCAAATAGAATCTCAAGAGAATAGCCAACTGTGATTTCGTCATTCTCGAAGTTTTGGAACTTATTATTACTCATGTAAATTACTTCATGTTAAAAACTTTTAGATCTTCATCTCTTCATGGGAGGTCACAAACCGCCTCTAACTAATTGTGTAAGAATTAACAAAACAGACATTTAGTACGTAACATTAACACTAAGGGGGATAAGTCCTAGAACAACCAATTACCTTCTTCAGGAGGTTCACAAAACCGATCAATTGCTTTAATGTCGGAGAGCTTTACTCCATCGACACTGAAGAGACCGCCGTGAACTACAAACACCTTATTATTAATCACATGAGCCAAAGGCAAGCAACAGAACACTTCAGCAAATAGCTCGACAAATGTATCGTTCAACTTGGACTTGACTTCCCCCTCGAACCCATATATCTTGTTCATGCTCTTGCTCTCATGATTCCCCCTCGTCAGATACATTGCTGCCATACGTAATGAGCAACATTAGTGTCTGAATATAATACATAGTGAAGTACATGAGTACATCAGAAGTTTAAAAACCCAGAACAACAATAAATTCCTCAGATTACATCTCAATACTTGTGCTAGTGTGCTACACGGCAACAATCAGCTCAGAGCCTCGGAGCACAGCAGTAATAATTCAAAAATGGGCCGAAGACAAATATGTACAATGCCAATTCAAAAAAATATTGTAAAACAAAAAAAAATTAAAAGAGGAAAACAGAGGCAAAAGATAAAAAAGAGAGAAAATTGATTTACCAGATGGACACATGCACTTGAATGCAAAAAGCGTAAGGATAACCTCCAGCGAAAAGGAGCCTCTATCCACAAAGTCGCCATTAAATAGATATGGATTGTCTTCTGAAGGAAGCCCGTTAAGTTCAAATATGTTTAGAAGGTCATAAAACTGCCCAAAATAAACCATACAAATTACATGAATGATTCAAACACAGAACTAGGCAAGGTAACATAATAGGACAGTCAACATATCATAATACAAATTGTAACTCATTGCAATGAACATTTATCTCGAAGATCTACACATGCAAAGGAGGTAGAAACATACAGATCAACAGATGGATAATTTCTTTGATGACAGGAAAAATAAGTCACCTGTCCATGTACGTCACCACATATGGTAAAATGCTTGCCATCAGGAACAGATATGTCTACAAGAGAAGGCAAGGCACGCAGCAACTCTCTTGTTTGCAAAACTATCTGGAATGCATATCTAAGCACAAGAAACAACCCAATAGGAGGAACTTAAAACTCACTTATCTAAAAAAATTTTGTACAACCACAAGATTCCAGTGTCACAAACATACCTCTTATGCAAACACTTCTCTTTTTTGAAGTCCTCGATCATTTTCTTTACAAAATCTAATGTTACTGCATCTCCTTCTAGCCTCGCCCCAGAATATTGTGGCTCAACCTCTGTACACCATATAATATAATCCCTCAGAGGACAGCACAAGCTACGGAGTTCTCTCATGTACTTTCAATGAGTGAAACTGCCAGGAAAAATATAGAATAAAAGACCTTTGAACACCAGAGATGCAACAACTATTTGACAAGCTGAGAGCCCCATTAAACACACCACACATACACAATGAAGTAAAACCACCACATTTACACAGAAAACTCACTCCAAAGGAAGACAGCCACAGGAAAGTTAAGATTTAAGACTTAATTTGATCTCACACATCCTCCCAATAGTAAACACTACCTAGAAAAAAAGATACCGAGTTCAATAATTGAAGGCAGCTCACGAATGGGGGTGTGGGAAAGCATAGAGCATAATCTCACAGCTGATGCTTGATTGAAAAACGCACACACAAACCCAAAAAAAAAAATCATCGTTAAAGAATAGTTAAGAAAATATATCCTCAATACAAGAATACTATTGAATAAGCTGGCTAAATGTTCATACACATAGTGTTCGCACAATTATTATCTTGTGAGTTGGGACACCAAACAGATGCAAAATTAAAAGATCTACTGAAGAAGACAGAATAGTTAACATGCCAAATTTACAAGACAGATGAAGAAATATAGCATCGGACAACCATTAACAACATACATACAACCCTAGTTCAAAAGATGTTTATAGCATAAAGAAGATAAGACCACAAAACTTA
The DNA here is from genome assembly GCA_001412135.1 of Silene latifolia subsp. alba. Lineage (NCBI taxonomy): Eukaryota > Viridiplantae > Streptophyta > Magnoliopsida > Caryophyllales > Caryophyllaceae > Silene > Silene latifolia. The sequence continues at coordinate 5,207 of LHUT01003803.1, forward strand.
TCAACAGGCCTCGTGATTTGGCGATAAAATAACTCCTAAAGATTTCCAGAAAACAACGCACGGATACCATCCAAATCACAACCCTCAAAGATTGATTCTATGAAAAGGGCCTTCATGCCCTTACACTTCACTTTTTCCCCAGGAAAATTAGAATCATTATAATATCTTTGGAATATAATGGAAAACCTGCGAACTTGACCACAAAGATAAGATACACCTACAAAAGTGTTTCACTAGCTGCGCAAAAATTATGTTCCAACAACCATGCACCAAAAGACAGCACCAGTGAAACTCTATGACAGCTCCCTTTCTTAGCAGCACTTGTTCAAACCTAAAAATTTACTACTAAAAAAGTTGAAGACATGACCAGGACAGATCATTTGCTAACTTAAAAATCCATAAGATATTGACCACAGCAACCTGTAGCCAGATTGCCCTTGGCTCTGATATTCTTGTGCCATATAAAATGTACTATCAAGTCGGTATTAACATCTAGCTCTGAAACTCATGAAGCACCAGATGACCTAAAGTAGACTCGACGACACATAGCTATTTGCCTCTTCTGAATAGTTGTGCCAATTTTTCACATCAGGCAATAGCTATAAGATTATTACGACTCATGCTACTTCTGAATGCTTATCTGGATGTGAAACCATAACATGAAGCCGAAGACTCTTGAGAATCCAACTGGAAGTTCAATAGAATTTTCAGAACAATAAGGGGCCACATTAGATATAACAAACACAAAAGCTTGATGGAGTGGGAGTTTCATGTATTCTATATGCTAGTTCCATTAATAGAATTTTTTTAGGGAAATTCATTCATAGAATGTTAGTTGCTGAGCGCAGGGATCATTTTACTTTCTCAGAAACAAAGTAAAATATTAATCCGAGCTCAAACCACTACTAAAGCATGAGTGCCTGACCTTAAAGTAGAACCATAAAAGGTCATCTGCTCACCAGTCTCCTACGAATCAGAATCCCCGGTGTCCAAAAGGTTTGCAATTGAATTATAATTGAAATTAAGAAAAAAATCAATTGCTTAGATTAAATGTCTAGAAAAGAAATTCATACGTGCCAAAGGAAAAACAAGGACCATCACAGATGCTGCCAAAACAATAATTGCTACCACTGCTCCCATTGACATAAAATTTGCAGCCATCAGAGCAGCTGCCAAGACAACTGCTGCAGCCCCACCCATCAAAATTCGATTGGACACCATACTTCCCACTGTCAGAATGATATGACCATATTTTGAGATTTACTTCAATAAGACAATACAATTATTTTCATTGATTACAGTATTTTGTACTCTGCCACAGTCAAGCTAGGCGCTAAGCCGCTAACCAAAATTTATAAGGATCGTGCATATATGGAAATCATGGTATTATATATCGGTTGCGACGCGACCGAGATATCAAGATTTTGATGGCTATGCAAGCGCATTGAGGTGGTATTGGCCGCATTTAAAGGCAATCGATGATTCTATGATCAAGTCTCAAACCAAGATTTAATGATGCCTATAGCTTTTTAATAATGTGTTATCTGGTGATAATTTAAACCAATATGAGAGCTTACTACGACACAAATGAACACACACATTCACATTGATGAAAATAGACTTAAATTGATAGGCCAGCCACAGAGGACATTCAGAGTTTCTGACACTGTGATACTTAAACCTTACCAACTCACTAAACAGGGCAGCCAAACCGCACTTGTTTTTCTTATTTTACTAGAACCAGTATGTCAAGAGTCAGTGAAGGTGTTTGACGTATAACTGAAATTGAACATGTAAAACCCAAAGTGGCAGAAAGTCTCAAACAGATAAGTAAATGAGATTAAATAATGTAGATTTGTGTTTATATCCTCATTCATATCCCCTCGTTCACACTTCCTCTAATTCATGGATGCCCAATCATTTTATCTGACCCAAATTATTCGAGAACTAAGGTTTTATTTTTAATGTTGTTGTTGGGTCATCCAACATTGTGGATCACAAAGCATGTGCTAGTCTACTACCCGTGGCATTAAATTGTGGTTAAATTGAAATGGTGGTAATGGAGCTACGCGTCCTATGACGTGTGACATAGTTAATTGTCAGCACTTTTTTGGCGTAGGTTATATGAGTGCTGTTCGTTTCTTCGGTTATATATCAATTGAATAATTGATCTTAGACTGACAAAATATTGGTCAAAATATCAACTATTTTTTTCAACTTTCTTTTACATACCAAAAAAATCAATGCAGTAAGCTGAAAATCCTGCGTGAGGCCCACATCTAACACCAGCTATTAACTCAAACTGATAACACAATATATTGGCAAGTTACTGATGGAATTTTGCGAACATACAACAGAAACCCAGAATCATCAAGGCTCCTTGGTCATGTTATCGTATCTTAACACCAAGAGAGCCTTCGAGTAGTACCCGACAGTTTTCTGGTATCAACTAGAGCGGAATAATAGATATACAAGGAATTTAGCAATATCAGGGTAGAAAACACCTCAAATACCAAGTAAAGAAAATAATGAGCATGAAGAATTTTCCTTTTATAAAAATAAATTAAAGTAAAACACAGAGAAACAGATTGTACTTTGAAAATATCAGCAATTTCCAAAATTCCATGAGACAACAAAATGCAAGTAGAAATCAGTTTACCACTTGAAGGTGTCAAGTGTCAACGAAATGCACTATTAACCATTGCATAAGACATCTCAGCACAAAATAAACATGAACACTACATTGGTAGTTACTGAAAACGAACGTCGAGAAAGGCATTTAGAGCAGTACCTCCGCCGCCTTAGAGACAAGGTTTCATGTACAACAAAAGGAGCTCAACATACAACTACAGCACGTCCCGGTTTTAGTATCAAAAGGGGAGGGACAAACTGAGATTCTTTTTTTACAAAGCATGAGGCGCACCTGAGGCGACAAACTGCAAAGCCCGAGGCGAAGGCGCGTGACTCAGACACAAGGCAAAGTTTTTGCAAACAAATTTACAATTTCTAGAACAAATTTATGCAATATTTGCAAATTTTGGATTTTAAAGACAGTTAGCATTTAAAGGAGTAAAACGTTAGGGATAATGTGCCAAATAGAACGCCATATTTAAAGAACTAGAAGAAAAACATGCTGAAATTCAATAGCAGTAAGCCTAACTGACTGCACCATGTCTATAAGGCGCATCGAGGCAATTTAACTTGTGCCTCACTGAACCTTGGACTTAAGTGCACCTGAGGTGAGCTTTAACAAACAAAGCCAAGCTTTTAACTTTTAAGAACCCAGCCACAACAAGGCGCAAAGCAAAGGCCAAATTGCGCCTCATAGACATGGGGTGCAGTTTGTTACAAAGGGTTGTTTCAACTTTCAAGAGGCAAATCATTGCCATATAAGGCCAAGGAAAACATTTCAAAAAAAAAAACACAAAAAAATTTAAAATTGCATAGTTATGTGCCTTGGGAGTTGCACCTCGCCGTCCCTCATATGCATTACTTCAACCCGGGTGCGCGTCATAGAAACCACACGCCTAATATAACCTCAGTCAATTTTGGTGGCCGCCACTGCATCTCATGCCTAGGTGTACCTTAGGCGGACATTTTTAAACTACAATCCTAACTAGCTACCATCAGAAATAGCAACAAGCATGACACAGGGATTACCAATCGAGTGATAGTCAATGGAATCAGCCACAGATCGTCGTTCAGCCTCCGGTACAGAAATCGCTTCCTCAAATTTAAGCTTCATTACAGCCTTCTCACATTCTCTCAACTTTTTTGCAGCATCAGGGTCATTTGGACATAACCTTTTGACCTGAAACAGAAAGTCAAGAAACATATCAGTTGTCGGAAAAAAGCTAAAAAAGTGATGCAAATTGTCAGTGATAAGCATACTACAGATGCAAAGAGATGTGACTCAAAGAATGCTATAGAAAGTCATTATCAATAACGCCAAACAAGTGTGTCAAACAAGTATTAGAAACAAAAAAAAAAGACTTTTAGAGTACACTACCTGCTGAAAATCCTTTAGCGCATCTTTAAATTTGCCCATAGCAAGGTATGCTACTCCTCTTCTATAATAACCCTGTGAAGCACCACCATGTAAGAATTTAACCATGACAATTGAAAATTGAATAAACGTGAAATACTGCAAAGACAGAAGGCAAAACCAATATCCATGACAGAAATAACATGCCTTCGAATACTTGGAATCAACATCAATAGCATTTGTTGCATCCTGAATTGCACTACCATATTCTTCCAATTTGGTGTGGGCAAATGCACGATTTGCAAAGTACACAGCATTATGACTGTTCAAGTCAATTGCTTGAGAGTAGAGATCAATAGCTTGATTGTATTTATGAGCTGCAAAGAAAAAAAGACTGTCATCAGATACCACGCACATGAAAAATGATCAGATGAAATCACAAGAAAAGAAAACAGAAGGGAGAGAGATCCACCACAAAGTGCATCAAAAATTGAGACACAACAAAAGCTTAGGAGTTGCACATATTAAACCAATTTTGATACTCTCTCTGAGTTGGAGTAATATTCCCTATTGTTTTGGGAATAAAGATTAAGAAATGAGTAAATTTTGGGCTCATTAACTCTTCTACCCCTCTCATCAACCCACCCAACTCCCTGTGACTTGTCTCACACTCTCACTCCATCGTATTCACCCTTCAATATCCATCCACCCTCCATAATTCCACATTCCGAGCCCTAACCTACCGGAACCATAGCCACCCCAGCCCTACCTCACCGGCACCACCTCCACCTATCTGTGAGATGACTCTCACGTCCACTGATACCCAACCGACCCCAACCTTTAACAGCACCGCCACTAGCCCCACCACCACCACCACCACCACCGACGCCCTAACGCCTGCTCCGCCAAACACTATCCATCCCCAAGAATGCTCTCACCTCAAAAATTACTCACACCATCCAGAACCACCAGAAGTCTGTCGAAAGCCTCACCCCCACCCTCAAAAACCCTAAATCTAGGATTTTTAAGGGTGGGGCCAAGGCTTTCAACAGGCTTGTGGTGATTTTCGAGTGGTGTGAGTAGGAATTTTAAGGGGGATGTAGTTTTCTGGGGTAGGACGGCGGTTTAGCGGTGATTGGGATGGTTGCATGGGTGGTTCACGGCTGATCAGGGTGACACTAGTGGTTAGGGTGGTTGATAGGGAGGGACTGTGAAAGGGGTGTTGGATCATGGGTTGGGAATTTGGGATAGTAGATATGACTTAGCAAGGGAATTTTGGTCTAATTCAAGTTAAAAACTTACCAAACAAGGAAATAAGGAACCTAAGCCTAGTAGCCTACTCAAACAATAAGGAAATAAGAAACAGCACTTCAACTCAGAGGGAGTATCTTTAAACAAACAGGGAACTCTATATTTGGGAATAATGGCTCCAGAAAAGAGCAGATTTTTTGTGAGTAAGAGAGAATTTCATCCAAGGACACCAGTGGGGTGGCACATATACAAAAAGACATTATGGGGGTGAGGACATGGGGAGATTATCAAGAAAAAATGAACAGCATGTCGATGACCTCAAAAATTCTGAATCATAGAGAACCAAAATCTCACTTTAACACGTCTCGTTTTACAGCTAAACGCCTAATTATGCATGGTAGTATTACCTTTGAAAGCTTCATTAGCTAAAACTTTAAGCTCTTCTGCGCGTGATGAGTTTGAACTTCCAGAATCCATGGTGGGTGTATAATAGCAGTAAAAAGCTAGAGTTATGGACTTATGGTCTTTCAGGTACAGGGTTCCATATGTATTTCCAAGTATCGCTGCCAATATGAACAGAACAAGTTAAAAACTGAAAAAGGATATAATGCACAGTATTTAAGCAGATTATAACGCATTCAGAAAGGGATAATAGGAGAAGTACCAATTCGGAATCACAACCGTCAATGCAGATACTATACAAATGTTAAGCAACACCCTATAGAACCTAGAAATCACTAAGAAGCAAACACTAATGCAAACACTTCAAAAATAACCATCAGTCAACTGAAAGAAATCAGTCTTAGCTAGAAAACATACTTGGTGTCGCTCCCCACCACCCAACCCCTCCCAATAGAAGTTACTCCTCACTTTGTCACTTTGTGACTACAGGAGCTGCCATGCTACCTTTAAGTTCTAAAAGGTAATTAGTAATCATTACTCAATAACCAATTTCAAACACGACCAATCTATTAATTACTATTAGCCTTGAAAGTATGCAGGTGAAATCGAAACAGAACATAAAATTATTCGTGCTAGCGTTAAGCCGTTAATTATGAAATAGAAAATATCAATTACATATTCTCATAAAGGTTCTACACAAATCGGTTATTTTGAANGGGAGTTCAGACGTTTGCTCTTCCGATCTGTTCTACACAAATCGGTTATTTTGAATTTGGATAAAGGGTGGGCACCTCAAAAATCACAGGTTTTTGTTCTTGGATCACATTAGAGTCACTAGGTAATGGTGTTGCACAGTAATTAGTTCCCAAAATGTACCAAAACCTCCAAAGCATTGCCGTGTTTAAACAGAATAGTCTACATCTTAGTTTCTAAACATTTATGTGTATTGCAAATTCAAATCCCTTAACTTTGACGATAAAAAAAAAAACCTAACTTCATTTTGACAAAGCTATGACCTTGTAACCTAAAAAAAGGCAACAAAAATATAAGTCCCTGCAACTCTCACCGCATAGGCCAATACTCAATAGAGGGGAGAGTGAGGGTGCATAAACATTCCCAAAAAAACTCTGTATTTAGGAATTTAGGATAAAAACCTGCACCACATGCCACCACGCACAATCGCACAATCGCACATCTCCACACTGGCTGGAAGTGAGAAATAATTCGAGCAGCAAGCCTAACTACATTTCCCAATTGCCCAACATAAAAACCCAAATATTACTTTTTCCTCAGACTACTAATTCATCATAATCGCCTCCATCTAAGTACCTATGCGCAAAAGCACCTCAACACATCTTCAATCCAGTTAAGCTAGAAAACCGAATATTCACCTTTCACAGGCAAAACTAAAAATTGCTGGAGACCCAGCTCACATCGCTCCTACTACACTCAAGGTTTTGCATTCTTAACTCTAAACCCCGGCCCTGACCTACAAAAATCAATACAACAAAGCCGCCGCCAATGTATCAGATCAAATTACTGATAAATCATTGTTACCCACTAGAACTGAACTCCCACCACAGGTTCTAATACAACATTATCTAATACAAGAATCGCAAAACTACTCCAATTTTTGACGTTTAAACATCAAAAAAGACGAATTAATCATTAATCGTCTAAATCAACACCAAACATATCAATAAAAAGTCAACTAATACAATAAACCTCAGCTAATTGAACACAAACAATGAAAGGTTGAAACTTTTTGCATTGAATTAAAAAATGGCATCAAATATAATAAATTAGAAGTGAAAAGGAGAGATAAAGGAGAAAGCTTGAAGTACCTGGAAATCAATGGAGGAAGAGAGATTTAGAGGGAAAAACCCTAATTATATAAGGTGGTTGTATGCGCAAAAGGGTAAAAGGTGGGCGGACTGCAGTTCTGGTCTTCTAGTCTAATCTATGAGAATGAAAAGTGGAACAAATGTTGATACTTGAATCTCGTTTTTTATTTTTATTTTTATTTATTTATGATCCTATTATTAATTTAAATTATGGAAATTATTTTCCATTTTCACAGTTTTGGGGTAATTTGTTTTTTTTTTTTTTTTATAATCTCCGTCCGTCTTAACATTTATTTATGTTTGATTAAAATACTTCTCACAACAAATAGAAAAGTCAAATAAATGATTGAGACGAAAGAAGTACTAAATAAGATAAACAGGCAGTGAAATGGGGTCGAGGAGAAGTTATTTAGTGAAACCACTTTTGTGGAGAACACTCTATTTAGTGGAGCGTGTTTTCTTTACAAAACTTTTATTTGTTGTTTTGCATTTCCATATATTCTTTGTAATTGCATCAGTTTCCTTATTTTGGGTATTTTCCTTAGTGGAATTGTTAATTACTTGCTACATTTCTATTTTAGTGATATTTTTATGTGTCAATATCATTACTTTTGGGTGAACTCTACATCTCTTTTTCACAAGCTTACTTTCTATCACAAGTCATAACCTTAATATTGTACAACTGCATTATACCCAAAAAAAATATAATTGTACCAAAATCAAATGTTGCAATTCCATAAAATAAGAGGGGGTACTATTTGAAGATGTCTCAGTGTAATGGTTAATATGAAGGTATTGTGTTTTTTTTTTTGGTACAAATGAGGGGCGAAGCCCCGAAAAGAAATTAATTACTAGCTATTACACGGGGAATATATTAGAGCCGGCTAATTAGTTAATGTAAACTCGGCCCTAATCCGAGTAACTCTTGTATAAATATATTGAGTGATTAATGAGAAGGCAACACATATGATTTACACAAAACGCATTCTAACATGGTATCAGGATCAGGAAAACCCTATTTTCTCAACTCTTCCTTTGCCGTCTGATATATGATTCATTTGCACCGAATTCCCCTTCTTCTTTCATGCTTTCCGACTCATATCGAGTCAGTTTGGTGCGCCTCGTCTTGCATTTTGTGCCTGATACCCGTACTTGTGATCATGTGTGTCCCTCTTGCAGGAACCAAGGCAATCATAGAGGAATCGGGGCAAGGAAGGCGCTTCTATGCCTGAGCATGAAGAAAAGGGAAAAAAAGAGCTGAAGCATTGTTCTCTGTCGGCAGGCCGGCAGCTGGTCCACCGGCAGGGGACACTGCCTTAAGGAGAAGAGGAAGAAAAGGAGTTGAAGCAGTGTTCTCTGCCGGCAGGCCGGCAGCCGGTCCACTGGCAGGGGACACTGTCTTAAGGGGAAAAGGGAAGAAAAGGAGCTGAAGAGATGTTCTCTGCCGGCAGCCGGTCCACCGGCAGGGAACATGCTCCCAACACTTAGCCATTTTTGAGAAGATTTTTAGAGCAAATTGAGAAGAGCTCGCTACCGGTATAGGTGGCCGGCAGCCGGGCAATCGACATGGAGCAACAAGTCTTGAAGAATTGAAGAAGAAGTCAAGATTGGGGATTCTCTGTCGGCAGGCCGGCAGCCGGTCCACTGGCAGAGAAAACACCAAGTCTAATTTTTCCCAAAATTGGAAGATGTCGCTGCCGGCAGCCGGTTGACCGGCACAGGACGACAACTGCGAAAATGGGCTTTATCTCATTTCTTTCCTCTAATCCAATTAAACACTATATATACCCCTTCCCTAATCATTTGTAAGGAGAACCCTAGATCTGAGATTAGTTCCTCAATTATAAGCAAACCCTTAATTAAAACTTTAACCTTCCCTTAATAATCCTTCAATTACTCATCATTATAGTTTAGAAATAATTTAGTTGGGTTGTTTACATTTCATATTTGGGTTGTAACTTGGAATTCATTGAAGTTTGTTCTTCCATCTATTCAAAGATTGCAACTTTGCCTTTATGTTTGGTATAATTCTTCTTTACTTTTGTTTATGGTTCATTTCTTTACATTTTGATTAGTATAATTGATAGTAATTGCAAACATGTTTCCTCTTTATTGTTCTATGTTAAATTCTTCATCTTTTGTAGTTGTTTACATTTCCATGATGAGTAGTGTCTTGCTAGGATGTAGGGGGGATCCCTTGTAGTATTAAGGAAGGGGTTTTGGCATGGATTAGTAGTAATTCTTTGGTTGTTTACATTTATCACTTGTTATGCCCACAAAGTGTTTGATGAATTGCCCAAATGAATAAGTTGAGTAATTCTACTAACAATCCATCCACTATTTGAGTGAGTAAC
>LHUT01003806.1:4278-15952 GCA_001412135.1 Silene latifolia subsp. alba
TATTTTTTGATAAAATTTTTGATCTTTTCATGTTATGACCTAAATATTACTAAAAAAATGGAAAGAATATGCAATTTATTGGCACATTTGGCAATGATTAGGCTCAAATTTTAGGGGGTTTAGTTTGACTAATCCTTGTGTGTTTGGGGTTTGAGCAGGTTTTTGAAGTTAGGACGCGGTTTTTGTGAGAGTGATAGAGGTTAATGGGATACTAAGAGTTGAAGATTGTTGATTTTTGAAGGAGATGAGTAATTAAGAGCTCAAAATCGGATGTTATAATTCCACTGTCGCGTCCACTTTGAGCTGGACCTCTTTCAAAAGATATGGTATGTCGAATCCTTTTGAACGTATTGTGTGCATTTCTTATAAGTGATACATAGTACGTCATCTGTTCATCTGAATAGTGTACATTTTTCAATTTTTGGGACAGAGGAAGTACAGAGTACTTTGTAGGCAGATTGAAGCAGGTGAGATCTGCCCTCTATTGTGGCTTTAATCGTAGTAGGGTTAACAAACTATTTCCAGCTACACGCATTTTCGCTTATTGCAATAATTTCCGCCAATTTTAATTTCTGGTAGCTATTAGTTAATGGCGTTTAAATTTTGCAATTCAGGCGTACAATTTGTGCAATTTCCCACACAGATGTTGGGACTATGTTTGGTAAATGAGTGGGAAGGTTAAACAATGTTTTCAGAGGTTTTCTTTTAACGTGTTTCAATTTTCATCTAGGTTTCCTTTAGAGATAGCTGGGTTGCCATCACTGAAGTGATTTTGAGAAATGGACTAACAGCGGGTTGAAACAGGTTACCGGGCTGAACATATGAAAATGTATTGTCCAAGCCTATGAGAAATCAATAATTTATTTCGAAGCTATTGTTCATCAATTTTATAGGTGTCCAAACTCATCTTTGCCGACCAGCCAGTCGGAACTGGATTCAACTACACTTCTGATGACAGTGATCTTTGCCACGATGAAAGCGGCGTTAGCAATGGCTTTTATGACTTCTTGCAGGTAAGTTTTATTTGGTTATCACATTATAACAAAAAAAAAAGCACAGATTTCACCAAAAAGGCCTGTTAAAATTGAGAACAATTCATTTTTGGATTAAGGCTTTGTCGTCGGTGTAAAATTGAGAACGAATACGTTTAGTGTTTAAATTTAGTTAGTTTTATTGCTCTAGACACAGGTGTCTGACGAGGGGTTTGTTATCTGAAAGACCTTGTGACCCTAAATGGGTTGACTAGGTATGATAATTACATTACCTTATTGCCTACTGAATAACCACAATTTTTAGTTGATTTAGCTGTGTCCTGGATTTGAGGAGTTTTCACTTTCTGCGCAGGCTGTGTCCTCATTAGCTGCAACCCAGATCTTTGAATACTTTTTCGAAAGAAAGCATAAAAATAGAGGACTGGGGTAAGATTTTAACCATTAAATGTCATTTTTTTCTCCTTTCAAATGCATGTAGCTTTTGCTCCAAATTTATGTAAACCTCTGTATCTCAGCAGTTTTTTTTGCATTCTTTGTAGGATTTATAGATTTTTTTAAAAAAAAATTGTTGGAGTCAGTTGTGTGATCTTATCTTCTTTGTTTTCTCAAGCCATTTCTCTCCCTCTTGTTTCCATATGTGGTCAACTATAAATAATTTGGTTACAAAACGTTCGGGGTATGTACTTCACATATGCATTTAATCTCTATTTTGAATATAAATCTCATGCGAATTTGGCAAGGAAAAAAAGCATATTGATTTCAGCACTTCATGTCTTTAGGTGATTATGCTAAGCTACTGGATTTTGTTTTGCAAACGTAACTTTATGAGAATGATCTCTGCAAATCATTATGTAACATATCACCTAGGATTTTACTTATGCTGACTTTTGTTGTCTAAAATAATATGTCCACATGATGTTGTGTCTGATTTCTGCACTTGTGACGACTTAGGTACAATACTACAATGTGATGATCTTTATATGTGATAGCATTATATACAAGTAGTATCGAACACAGTCTTACCTTTAATAATCTCTAAAATGCATCTAGCAAAGAAATTTAATACGTGATTATTGGAAAAGAAATGATGAATATAATAATATTAATACTTGAGCACAAACTGGAAAAGAAATTATGATGGATATTATAATATCAATACTTGATCAGCAACTTTCGTGCTTGATAGCTTTATGTTAGTCAATTCATTTTTTGCATTAGGACTTAGGAATATAATAGGTATATTGAGAACCATAAGATATGTACAAGCTTAGAGGGAAACTGAATATAAGCAGAGACTCTGAAGTGGCTGAAATGCAATATCAAAGATGCCATCATTTGGAGTTGTAGTCAGGATCTATAATGCCGCGAGAATCAGTTTGAGAATTGGAAATGTTTGTGTTGGATAATGATCTTTTATCTCAACTTACAAGGCAATAACAATTTGTTGAAATTAAAGCTGTATCTTCTCTGCGTTGATAATTTTAATCAAGGATTTGTACTCCCCATCATTGAGAAGGCTGTCTCTAGATAACCCAAAATGAAAATTGCATCAAATGATGGCTATGTCACGATAAAAAGAGGCATACCCGGTTTAGTGTGCCATTTTGCTTTACTTTGCTACACAAAACCAGTGAGTAACGAGTCTTTGGGTCCACTTGAAACAGAAATATTGGATAATTTGGAATTTTGGATAATAACTTAAAAAGAATTGTGTCTGGTTTAGTGTGCTTTTTTTATTCACTCCATAATCCTGAACTAATGAATATATTAGTCGGTCTTTGAATGCATTATAAACAAAATATTGGATAATAATTTAAAATATCTTTACTTTTGGGATATGCTCAGTTGTGCTATGGCTAACTAAAGATGATTATTTGTTGTTGATTAAGAGGACGAGCCAGTTGAACAGCATCTAAAAAAGGAAGAACCTATAAACAGTTGGGAGGATGAAGATCTTGATGACAATGACATGAAAGAATCGTGGGAGGATGAAGATAAACCTGAGCCAGTATGTTTTTAATGTCTGTCTATCCACGCCAATACTTTATGAATTATGATTATATGAATTCTATATTATGCTTTTCTATAATTTTTTATAATGTTTACAGGCACCTGCTCCCGTAAAAGTTCCTGAGAAGCCTGCCAAAAAGGCCGACAGTAAAGATGATGCTAAAAAAGGAAAAGAAGTGGCAGTAGCAATAGAAACAGAAGCAAAGTATCTATTATAAAACTGTCTAGAAAACTGGCGTAAATGTCTCTCATTCTTAAGTCTTAGCCCCAACTGTAAGCTTTTCGCTGTTTATGATATGTCTGACTCCACGTTTTAACTTCGTACTTTTGATTATTTTGGACTGTTATGAAACACTATTATGTTGGGGCTCATATATTTTCAGATTGTATCACTGGTGTAAAATTCAACAGCGTTTTTGATTCTCTGGCTTGATTGCCATTGTACAATCCAGGCTATTTAGCAGGACCATATAGATCCAGACTACATGAGTTATGAGGTTCGCATCTCTCTTATTTTCCCTTCACTTCTTCATGGTATTTTGGTAACTTGAACTTTGATTCCTCGTCTCCCTACAGGTTCATAAGTAAATAAACAATTCTTTAGCTTTCGTGTTATGCTGCTGTGAAATTAACAACCAGAAGTCCTTTTTGTCAAACCTAAAATTCTCATAAATTGCATGCCCATAACTCTGTAGCGTGAACAAGTTGTTGCTGGTGGTTCTGGAAGTGGACTAGAGAAAAGAATAGCGAGGATTGTGACTCATATTGTCAATAACAGCAACAATATCAACTGCGTGAGGAACCGAGGATCCTTCCAGAGCGGGGTTATGAACTTGTGAAAGTGCAAGGTGATTATGTAGACTGTAGCCGTATTACCCATACAACATATATATAAGGATAAGATGTGTCTAGATTCTAGAGTTGGCAATTTCTTAACCCTTTGTTTGGATGGAAGGATCTGAAGGGAAAGAAAAGGGAGAGTAAGGGATGGGGAAATTTCCTTTGTTTGGTTAGGAAAATGAATTGGGAAGAATTTGGGATAGGAGTCCTCCCATAATGCAAATAGTACGGAAAATTCATTTGTTTTTTTTTCCCTTCCCTTCCCTCCACCGATGTCCAGATTGAGTTTGCCTCTTTAACAGAAGAGGTTTAGAATTGCACACACTTATTGGAATAACTGACCAATTATTCAGACACTGTTTGAGAATTTGAATATTTGATGGCAACTGAAGTATCCATTTTAGTAGTAGGCTATACACGAACTTTGTTCAGAACTTTGGGCATATATATGATGTCAACTGGATTATTGTTTTAGAACTGCGTTGTACACGAACTTTGTTATCTGAGCCAGTATCATTTTATATTAACAATATGTATGTCTGCCATTGAGACCTCCTCTTTTTACTGCAATGTAGTTTTAACTGCAATTGGAATATAGGAGATAGCTGAACTTGCACAATTCTTAAATGTGTTTTCACGCCTCCATAAATATGTTTATTTTGTGCTAGATCGGATATTTAGATGGTCTACCCCCGTATATGTGTGGATATCTATTTTGAAAATTATACGTCGTATTTGGTAAAACCTAAAGATTAAATGTGAGTTTTAAGTGGAAAGCATGGTTTCCTTGCTGTGTACACTGTTGAGTTTTATTTTTCCTACTTCTTTTGCTTCTTCAAATACGAAATTCCTAATGGCATTACTCTTCCCATCGCTTTTCACATTAAACCTAAATTCATTAGTTTTCATTTTAATAATGCAGGAGTTATTAGAATTAGGCGAGACAGTGGGAAGTCAAAGTCTAGGTCTTTCACACGAACAGATTTATGTACTCCCAATGTCAAAGTTTAGATGTTGTTTCCTGAGAAGAAAGTCCCGATCTGAAAGGTAGCTTTGTTTTCACTGTTCACCTTTTTTTTTACGTTTGTGTTGTGGTGAAACGTAGTGTATCGTAGTACCTAGAATCAGCACAGAAACTATTGTACTTTTATACATCTGCAAATTTCATGTTAATTTTTATCTTTTGTTTTCCTGACTACCCCGGGATTTTTAGTCGTGATTACATAGAGGGGTAAGATTTACATATTACTAGGAAACTCGAGAGAATGGGTTGATATGAGGTTGCTTGTTGATGGCAACTATTATTCCTGCCGTTGAGATACTTTCTTTGTTCCTCATCCTAAGAGTTTAATACTCACAACTGTTTTTTTTTCCGACTTGTTTGCCTGAATCTTTATCAAGACAATTTTGTTTTCACTTTTTCTGTAATAATATTTGTTGATTTGACATGCTCAAGTGTTGAAACGGGTGTGTAATTTTATCACCCTTCCCTGCAAGCATAAGTATCATCTGGACATATTTTGAGTTTCGGATGTCTGCCTATGACTTCTCTTAGCATCGAAGGGCCCGGTTGGCGTCGTCTTTAGAACTGGTAGCCAAAGAGTCCGCTTGAACTTTAGCTTAACTAAACAAACACAACGAACAAACACAGTCGAAAGCATGAATGAATTGATGAACTAAAAGGGAGAATGGGTATGAGGAAATGAAAATTGGTAAATGTTTTCTTAGTTAATTGCTCAAAAGGGACTAGAGGAGAGGGTAGCAGGACCACAGCTTGCAGGGTTTTCAGGATTTGTGGGGGTAGGTTTAGAGAGGGGAGGGTGGTGAGGCATGTGTTTGGGGTGATTCATAGCGTCCACTTTATCGATAAACATGATCTATAAAAGTGAATAAATTGTTCTTGGATGTGTTCTTTACTCTTTTTTTTCCCCACTATGAAGGAAGACTACTTACTATATTTAGATTTTTCCAGAACTTAAATTGTGGTCATGCCTATGTTAAGGTTTTCGGACATTGAGCACCTAAGAGGGAAGAACGCTAATAGCCGAGAGATTTTCCTTTGCATTTGTAAGTTTTTTTCCTGCTTGTTTTAATGTCTAATATTTTCCTGTCGAGTTGATGACAATGTTGCATAGTGATCTCATTTCAAGTTCTGTGTCCCATATCAAACTAAAAAATATTTAAAAGCACTAGATTTTTAATTTACTCTCTTATTTTGTGTAGTTTTATACTTAGCCATTAGATCATTGATTGATTTGAATTCGGTATTTTCTTATCTTTTGGAAAGCATGGTCATCAGATTGAGTTGTTGCTGTGTTTGCTGCTTGACTGTCTTAGTAGAAGATGAAGTGAAGGTGAATCGAAATGATAAAAGACACTAAGTTTTCTCATTTTCTGTCTACTTATAGAAAATCCTTTATATCTACCATTGAACAAGGAAACATATTTCTTTGATATACATTTGAAAGTATTTTTTTGTCTTATGCTCCAGCACTTTGTTGTGTAAAGCTTGGGAGATGAATGGTAAGGTCTTTGGGACTTTGGAAGTAAGTATCTTGTTTGCACCTTTGCATCTCTTATTTTTTACTACGAAACGCCGAGTCCACCTTTTTGATGAAATTTAAGAAAAATAAGCTAATCGGCATATTTTGTAGAGCCAAAAATCACACAAGTAGCAAAATGCAGTTCTTTTTATACCATGTATTCGCTTTGCATGAATACTTGGGAACAACAAATGTTATACCATGAGTTCATGTTCATCGTTGATCGGCAAACTTATACAAATTCACAGGCTTACAGATCATGTCGTTTATCTTATTGAATCACATGCTTATAGATCGTGTCATTCGTCTTATTGAATTTCTCACCTTATACCTGTTGTCTTTCGTTTGTTCCTTTTATTTCCCCGAGCGCAAATACACAATGCCACAATGCCCTGTCCAAGTTTTCCTTCCAAGTTTTCCTCTTTGTCATCTCTTTAGTAATAGTAGTTGTTATTTCATTTGTCGTACTTTTCAGCGATGCCCATACCACCTTACTGTAGCCAAAACATCGGCATGTACTGTTTTAGAGAGGCATGAAGAAGATGATTAGCAATCTGATGGTAAACCCCCTACAAATGTAAAGCTTCACTTATTCTTCATTGACAAAGATGATGTAGAAACATGACAAAGATGAGATTAATTCCCTTGGAAAATGCAAGTAGATGTGTATTATATGGAAAAAAAAGTAGGATCTATAAGTTTAAACGATAATGTTGTTGCGGTCCACATTTTTATTTATGTGTTTATATTTTCTCTTTTTACTTTTTTGATTACTACCATGGCTTTTGAATTTGGGTACATGTGTATTATATGGGAAATACTTTGGATCGATCTATGCATGTCGCATATTCAAGATTGATCGGTGCAGGAATAGACCATTGAAAAAGAGGATTGTTTTAAGTGTTATTTACAAGGTTTCTTTATTCACTTGGAATTATCAGCCTCTTAATATTAGGTAATAGGCCTGGACTGATTATATTTTTCTCCTGATATATTTCGTAGTTTCTTTAATTGCCTCTCTTTTGTCGAGATTGGAGTAGTTTGGTTGCTTTTTGACAGTTTAGTCGTATGCTAATAGGCTTGTACTGATTTCCACAATCAATCGATGTGGCAGACCCTCTCGACTCCAAGGTGATGGTTTTGGGCCTTGCAATAAAATTTTCTGGTAGAGAAGATACAGTTCTTCAGGTTCCAGAAAACGGAAAGTTCAAGGGTACTTGATTTACATTTTTGGTGCTCAGCATGTTAGATCAGTTAGATCAGCAAAGATTTCATTAGGTCTAACAAGTTGTGATTATTGATGATCATTGTTTTAGATATAACTTTTGTCATGATTAGTGCTTCTTAATTGGAAGCACTCCATATTTGACGGAGTATAGGGTTCATTAGGTTGAGAATTATGGTTCGCTGACGTTTTTCAAATATTCAGTCAATCGACATTTTAAGACTCAAATTATAAGAGTCTAAGCTATATAATGCTTTCTGATAGTGAATTATATGTTTCTACTTTATATTAATCAGACCATTCTCTCGGTTTTAGTACTCTTAAGGAGTATTTCAGGCTGCTTATTCCACTTCATGTCGGGATGGGTGCTCGAGCTGGATTTGAACCAGCATCCTTCTATAACAGGAAATTTTGAAGGCTAAACTGTAGTTAGAAATGCTGCTGCCGGATAAAGAACATAGCCTTCCAAGCTGGAAACTTTTAGAAACATCACGAGTACGAGTATGCATAAAGCAATCACAAGCTAAAAGTATGCAGGAAGATGAAAGAAATATGTGACTTGAGGACTTTGCATACAACAACAAAGATTGTTCTCATTAGTTCTTTACAATATGACTCCGCACTCTTAGTTGTTGGCTATTTGCATTACCCATGACGTTTTTGAGTATTTACGCAAATTTTGTAATAAATACTATGGTCGTTACACCATATACATATGTAATGAACGGCGCCCCTTTCTATTGATACACTACTACTTTCGCTTCGAATTCCACCAAATTGGGGCACCGCGCCTATTGATACACTACTACTTCCGCTTCGAATTCCACCAAATTGGGGCATTCCATAATATGTATTCTTAAGAGACCCATATGAAAAGAATAAAAATAAAAATAAATAAAATAATGGAACGTAAGGCCATTGTAGGGAACTGGAGTCATACTCAGCTTGTGGTTGGCTGATCCGTTACTTTCATATTTCTTTTCATGTTGCTGTGCTAAGGAAATGCGAGAATAAGAACGTGGGAAGGAACTGATGCTGTATTANTTAAGATTATAGCCTTGTATTTCCTATAGAGGAAATACGGCGGTAGCGCCTTGGTCAACTTTTCTATTTTCTTTTATTTCTGTAAACGTTGTTAATAAATAAAAAAGTTACTTTTTTACTCCTTGTTTTATCATAAAATGGCAGGGCGTTACATCCTCGCTCCGCTGCTGCACCCGGCCTGCTGCTCTTACCCACGGCCTCCCCAAAACTTAACACTAACCCCACGTCCAATCCCTTCAAAGGAAAATGCCAGTGGTGTCACACCACTGGTCATTACCTTGAAATATGCCCTATCTTCAAATCCTTGCACCCACATATTGTCGTACCTTCTCGCCCTGCCCCTCAACATCGAAACCAGATCAACCAAGCCCTTCCCCGAGCCAACACCGCTGCTCTGACGCAGACCAACCCTCCCTCCAACTGGATCATTGACAGTGGAGCCACTCACCATATAACCAATGATCTTAATACCCTTGCCCTTCACTCACCTTATGACAGGAATGATGAGTTGCTTATCGGTGATGGATCGTCACTTCATATTGCCAATATCAGTTCATTTACCATTCCTTCTTCTTCCTTTACTTTACATTTCACAAACGTTTTACACGCTCCGTCAATTTCCAAAAATATTTTCTCTGTTTCTCAATTATTTCGGGACAATAATGCGGTTGCTAACTTCACTGCTGATGTGTGTGTTTCGCAGGACCAACTAACGAGTCAAGTGCTTCTCCGAGGCCAACTTAAAATAGGTCACTATGAATGGCGTGCACCATGTCCACCTTCGATCCATCTCACCCGTGTCTCTCCTGTCTCTCTATGGCACCATAAGCTTGGTCACCCATCCCTTTCTATTTTTGGTTCAATTAATAAGTTATCTAATTTACATTTCAAGATTGATTTCATTGCGCATTGTACTGCTTGCTCTATTAATAAAAGTCACAAACTCTCTTTTTCACAGTCCACAATATCGTCTAAACGACCCCTTGAATTAATTTTTTCCGATGTATGGTCCTTCCCTCTTCACTCGATCGATGGTTACAAATATTATGTCATTTTTGTTGACCATTATACACGATATTCCAGGCTATATCCTCTTAAAAAGAAATCTGATACGTTTGATGTATTTAATCGGTTTCGTGCTTTAGTTGAAAATTTTTTCAACCAACCTATACTACAAATTTTTTCCGACAATGGAGGAGAATACCTTAAACTTACAACCTCCATCACTTCACAAGGCATCACTCACCTTACCTCTCCCCCTCACACTCCGGAACACAACGATCTAGCTGAGTGCAAACACCGTCACATTGTTAAAACAGGCCTCTCCCTTCTCACTCATGCCTCTCTTCCCATCACCTTATGGTCATATGCCTTTGTTACTGCGGTTTACTTAATTAACAGAATGCCCACACCGACTCTCACCAACACTTCCCCTTACACGAAACTTCTTGGCCTTGTCCCCAACTATACAAAATTACGTAGCTTTGGGTGTCTATGTTACCCATGGCTCTGACCTTATAACGCTCACAAACTCGAGCCTAAGTCCATGCCATATATCTTTGTAGGTTATTCGTCTACCCAAAGTGCTTTTCATTGCCTCGATCCCCAAAGCAATCGGGTTTACACGTCACGACATGTCCAATTTGTCGAAAATGTCTTTCTTTACAATGAGTTACAGCCAGGTTCCGCTGCCACCTCCTCCCACACTCCCACCCAATGGTGCTCCTTCTTGGTCCCTATTATCACCCCTACCCCTACCACCACTCTGTCACCATCATCAACTCCTCCTACCTCTCCTCGTTCTTCGAACCCCAACACTCCTCCCACCTCTCCTAATCATCACTCGGCATCCCCTCCATCCACCCCTACTTCGACTCCTGCTTCCACTCCCTCCACATCAGTTAACTCTTCCGTTAACTCTTCCCCTGAGTCCTCCCCTTCTCCCTCAGCTTCTATTCCCACCACCTCCGTCTCACAACAACCTCGTGCTGTCACACGTCTTATGAACAATATCCGGATTCCTAATCCCAAATATGCCAAAATGGCAGCCCTCTCCTCGCCTTCTCTTCCTCCAGTCACACTCAATGCTGCCCTTCATGATCCGAAGTGGCTATCTGCCATGAAGGATGAATACTCGACACTTCTAAACAATCAAACATGGACTCTTATTCCCCCTGATCCTTCTTATATTGTCATTGGCTGCAAATGGGTTTTCCGCATCAAGTATAACCCGGACAATTCCATCAATAAATATAAAGCTCGCCTTGTTGCTTAGGGTTTCCATCAACGCCCCGACGTTGATTACTCCGAAACCTTTAGTCCTGTCATCAAGCCTGTCACGGTGCGCCTTATTCTATCCCTTGCACTTACCTGTGGTTGGTCCCTCAAGCAACTCGACATCAACAATGCTTTTCTTCAAGGTGCGCCTCATTCTATCCCTTGCACTTACCTGTTATTTTCAATGACAATCTAAGTGCAACTCAGTATGCGTTTAATCCTGTGTTTGACTCTAGAATGAAGCACGTTGCCCTCGCCTTTCATTTCGTTCGAGAACAGGTCAACAAAGGGCTATTA
Organism: Silene latifolia subsp. alba; assembly: GCA_001412135.1. Taxonomy (NCBI): domain Eukaryota; kingdom Viridiplantae; phylum Streptophyta; class Magnoliopsida; order Caryophyllales; family Caryophyllaceae; genus Silene; species Silene latifolia. The sequence goes on from LHUT01003806.1 coordinate 15,507, forward strand.
CGTGTCTAACATATCTCCGTGGATGATCAACTAGCCGATGCTCTCACCAAGCTCTTAGCTCGACCACGTTTACATCCTATTTTGCACAAGATCGGTCTTTCCTTTGGAACGTCCGTCTTTAGGGAGCATATTGAAGATAATACTATTTAGATAATATCTTGTATTATCCTATATATTATTCCTTTCCTATTGTTAATTATATTGTATTATCTTTTGTAATCTTCTAGTTATTAGTATCCTGTATTTTAGTCTAGTAGATTATCTTGTTACCTAGGTTAGCCTTCCTATGTTCATACTAGCTCTGTATTTATAACCTTGCTTTCAGTTAATACAATTAAGCTTTTCTCATATACTTTCTTCAATACATTGTATCTATGTATCTAAATACAATGAATGGAAACCAAGAGTCTTCTCGTGACTGGGCAAAATACTACTCGGAAATAGCA
>LHUT01003807.1:9963-25115 GCA_001412135.1 Silene latifolia subsp. alba
TTTTATACTCTAACAGAAAATAAAGAACAATTTGATATGATTTCTTACCTTAGAATCCTTGAACATCCCATATGCAGAAAGCTCAACAACTCCTTTACAACATAACACAAGAGCAACTGAAATAGCTGTATTAAGAGAAATCTTCCCAATCACCATGCTTGACAATAAAGTACCCAAAAACTTTCCAAGATAACCCATCAAAATAATTGATCCAAAATAAAGAGATGATGTTTTTGTTAAACTGTGAAAATTTGTCCTTAATCCACTCACAGTACAAAAAATAGGTAATAATAAACCTGTACTAATTGTATCAAACTTGTCTATTAATGTCATCCCTAGCGGCGGTCCATCGGGTAATGCTAACCCGAATATAAATGCTGCTAAACCCGAACTCTGCCCAATTACATCTCCAGTAAGCGCGACAACTAATACTAAAGTTAATATTATGAAAAAATTCCCTTCATTCATTGGTTTACCCTTAGGAGTTTGTTTTGCTATATATATAACTAATGGTCTAAGGATAAAAAAAATAGTTGAATAATATGCTATTATACATAAAATTATAGTAATTGCTTCTTCACCATTTTTATTTTGTATGGATTTTGAAATTGTACTCATAAATCCTGCTATTAACCATCCACATAAGTCACAAACTATAGAAATTGATGATACTAATTTTCCTAAATCGGAATTAATCATTTTTAATTCTATAAGAACCGCGGTCATTACTATAAATGGTGAATTTGAGTTTAATGATACAAGAATTGGAATTCCTAAAATGGGATTTTTGTCAAAAAATTTACTATTAATTTTTGTTAATATGTGTAGGGTTAAAAAACTAGCACTTATGCCAGAAATAAAACTTGTAAGGCCTATTATTATGATTTTTTTATCCACATTTTTAATCATTGTGGTATTTGCATTTACTCCTAAACCAAAAAGGTGAATTATTACACCAAAATACCCAAATGTTTTGAGAATTACTGTTCCTCCTGGGGGAAATAATTTATCATATACTACTGGATTTCGTGTTAAAAATGATGGACCAATAAGGATGCCAGCCTGCATTTCAAAAATATTAAAATTAGTCAAAATATTCAATGAGATAAAATTTAATTTTAAATTTGTAAAATAAAGTTTAAGTGGTCATTAGGTTTTCATGTAAAATCATATTGTTTTGTTGTCAAATAACAAAATACTAATTTCGATTAATTCAGAATGGAGAAAATTGTTTACATAATCCAGGTAGGTAATATAGTCTAAGTCCTAAAATTTTCAATGCATAGATATAGAAACTAAGATGACCGACCTCTCATATAATTAAAAAATCATATTTGTTTTTTTTTTTTTAAAAAACGTGTTTTATAAATTGTTAAATTTTCATATTTTTTTACGTGTGTATAATAAGTATATAAATTATTTTATGTTCTGAAGAAAACATGCATAATACCCCGTATTTATTACAAAAAAAATGCACATTTAAGGGTAATATCGAGAATCAGTATCACCCAGCCCAACACCTAACAGCCCCGATATATATTCATATCTTATTTTTATGAATTAATGAAATGAATTAGGAACTTACAAGGATTTGAGCAGTGAGCAAATTTTGTTGAAGAAGTCTCAAAAGTGCATGAGTTGCTCTTGTAATAAGGAAAATAAGAATAAAATAGATCAATATCATTGATGTGTTTTGAGAAGGGTCATGTTTATTAGAGATAACAGAGCTATCTAAATCTTTATATTGGCATACTAAAGGTGTATCTCCCACTAATCCTCTATTCCAAATTGAATTTTCTGCATTCATATTTTACTTAATAATAGTAATATTAATGTTTAATGATTTTGGCTTCATCAAGAATTTTCGCAATTAAATTTGGTAATTTTTGTGTTTAAATATATATGTTTTTTCGAGTAGAAATTAAAATAAAAATTAAACAAAAGTTAATTGAGAGAGTATCGAAGAAAATTTGAATTTTTTTCAATGAAAAGAGTTTTTATGGTGTAGCGATGAAGTAGGCAAAACTAGAATATTATCAGTGAATTATGTAAGTATATACTTATTTATATGGTTGAGAAGCAAGATATTATTTTTAGCTAAATCTTGTAAGGTTGAGAAAATACAGGCAAATATATGTGAGGTTATGTGCCACTAAAAGTAATAGTCGTCGACAGTCGACACTGCATGGCGAAAGAGTTAACGTGTTATATGGATCGAGTTCAAATTATGATCGAATCACAATATGAATTCAGTCATTGTACAAACTTAACCCTCTTTCAACCGAAACAAAATAAATACATTTAAATGATATTTTCTGTTATGCTCCTAGGAATACATTACAATGAAACGAAAAAAATGCGTATGTAAACTATCTTGGACATCATATTGTGATTCTTATATGAGACGATTTCATATACGAAGTAAGTTTTGATGCTCCAAATGAACCTGCACTTCATTTAAGGTAGCTTTCCTACAGATTTTCGACATAATGCAACAGTGTGATCGTAGAAACTTATACACGAGTATATGACAAGCAAATGAATCACTAAATACTAGCTCTATACTGCAAAAGGTAAGATCTATGTATATATTCACTAACTGGAATATTATACAACTCGACCACTCAGACATAACGCGATCACCTGCAGCCTGCAGGCTGTAGCACCAAATTCTGCAAATGGGTAATAAATCATGAATGAGTCGGTCAACATGAATAAATAGCCCTATCAACATTCAGCTCTTGTTCCTCTGAAGGAAGGCGAGGAGCGATGGATATCGGGTTAGCGCAATCTTGGGGTTGGGGATGGGGCGCCTCGCTCATGCTCGATCCATCACATATCTTAGAGGTATCTGTAACAAAACTGAAATCCTGACTGTTGATCATTCCTGAAGTCTGATTCATTGTGCAATCTTGGGGTTGGGGATGGGCCACGCTCATGCTCGATTCATCACATATCTTAGAGGTGTCTGTAACAAAATTAAAATCCCGACCATTGATCATTTCTGAAGTCCGATTCATGCTCGATTCACCACATATCGTAGAGGTATCTGTAACCAAATCGGAATCCTGACCATTGGGCATTCCTGATGTCTGATTCATTGCACCGGTGTCATGACCCTCTGAAGTGGATGGTTCACTGGAAGATTTGACTTCTACGGACTGATTTCTTTGGTGAACTTTCGGTAATGACTTCACGCAAAAACCGATGGCCGCAATTCTTGATTGGGAAATCAAGCAGTGAAGCCAGACTAGTTGATCAGTAATGTAAGCTTCAGTCTTCAACTTATCAGCATGATAAAGTGTCTCAATGCGGATAGAATCCGCCTTTTCAGCAGATGTATCACCCGCGTCAAATCTGAAACCAATTTAAAATGCTTAATGTTGCAGATACTAAATGAAACAAAATATATCCACTTGGAAGAAAAAGAAGACATTCTTTCAAAATGACGGATTTACCCGGAGTTTGCCCACTCGCCAACCCAACCAAATCCGTGATGGGACCTAAAAACAAGTTAGCAACCATGTTGGAAAAAAAAATCAATTAAGAGGACTGAAGCCTTTGTTATGGAGAGAAAAAGAAAAACTAATCTAAAGATGAGCTCACTTGACGGTATTGCTAGCAATCGGAACAAGCCACTGCAATGTTTTCTCCATTTCAGCTTTAATCTCCGCCATAGTGAGCTGTAAATCGGAAGTGTCAACATAAAAACACTGGACAAACAAAACTATTTCGATATCATTACATCTTCATTAGAAGAGTTTCAATTAAACTACACAAGATATCGGTGTCATATACTACACCTGATAGGAGTCTAGGTTGTGAAAGCAATTCTTACTAGAACAAAAGCTAAATATGAATGGTTGTGACACAATTGAGCCGGGGTATGTATATGAAGTCTGAATCATGCATCAGTGGTTGAGGCATAAAGCTTTCAGGAGTTTCAGCCAACAAACTGCATGGTGAGCGACGTCCAAAATGCTTATGTCATTAGTGAGAGACCCTTACAAGCCATCGTTGATGCTAAGGGTGATTTAAAAGCTTTACAAGACTTGTATATTGGGTAGTTCGTTTGAGTTATGTCTCTTCCGTGTTCCTTTCAAGTGCATCAGAGCAGTCGAACATCCAAGCCACGACAAAGTTTCAAGAGATGACCAGTGTCTTTAGTGAGGCTTTATGACCGTTATTTCATGTCCAAATTCCCCCATTTTCCGTAACACAACAAGTCTCACTTAAGCTACTGTATTCATTATAGGATTGGACAGAGCTTTAACTGAACATGAATGTTTATGAAGGGCTTTAAAATCCCGAATAAAAGCCACTCCGCCCATTCCGTGGACCATGATCATTTGATTTTGAAAAAAAGTAAGGGAAGGCTCAGGAACGGAAGCAAAAACTACTATACAGAGAAAAGACAGTGGATAGTAGCAGGTTCGTAAATACCTCTTCTTTGACCTGAAATGATTGCAGCTTGGAGCGCAAAGATGATTTTATACTTGGTGGCAGGCTTTGGTACAATGACTCCCTAGCATTCGCAGGCATGGAACTCGATCTAGCCACCTGTGAGCATAAGAAAATAAGTTTGTTCAGCAATAGTTTACATAGTATGTGTTGCCATTGGAAGAGGGAACAAAAGTTGGCAGAATCTCCATATTAAACAGGTGCATTTTTTTAGAAGTGTTCATTTTTGAAAAAAAGGGTTAGTGTACTAAATCAACCAAAGAATAAAAGGGAGAAAATGGACGTTTTGTATATCCAAGGATTCAAACAAAGAAATGAAGTGCTATGCAATGTGAAATTACATGAAAGGAAGAACGGAGGACGAGCATTGTTCAGAAAAAGTGGAACTTGATGGGGTGAATAATAATCTGAAAAGAGGTAACATATTTACTCACAATTCCATCTATTTGCAGAATAATGTTCGCATAATGCAAAGCAAGGCCGGCAGGTCCCAGCCTTTGGTTATTGCTTAGAGTGTGTTCATTCGGTCCATTAGCATCTTCGAGTTGCCCTAGAATATATATTATCAGCACTTGTTGAAAAGAAAGAACACAACTATGTAAGCATAGGGAGAATGGTGTGTGCAACTGTGCAAAACTATTTTGTATTTGTACCAATCCATAAGAAACGTGTAAAATTTGGTCTCACTACCTCATGGACTATTACAGATTTACGACATCACAATATCACATAGCCTGAAAGACTAGTAACAATTAGCAAATGCTCCCGTTCAACTCGAATTTGAGACAAATAGCAATGCGCCCAATGATTATGAAAATAGAGCTTTGGTGATTGTGAAACATTAGAAATTTTTAACCTTTAAAGGATGTCTCAAATATCGGTGGGTGTTGGGTTTTCTTCGCGGTTCAAAAACAACACTTTGAGAGGCTGGACTACTGCAGAGCAGCTAGAAGTTTCTGAAGTTCTTAATCTATGATAGTCAATGATACTCATAGTTCTAATCCCTAAAACTGTTAATTCTATATCAGATAAAGCCTGATCACGCCTTATCCATTTTTCAAAAATGTATACGTCTTCCCCCATGCTTTGAGGGGTGATGATTAATAAATGTACTTCATGCCTTCAAAGAATGGGAGAAGATGGTCAGACAAATTAGAACGAAAGAGGAAACATTACAAACTGAAACTTAAACAAATGGATAAGAATTTGAAGAGTATAAAGTTAGTAACATGATTACCATCACTTCCGAAGTTCTGGTGTATCTCCATGTATAAAAACAGGACAACATCGACAAGTTTCTCCATTATCTGAAAGAAACAATAAACTACTAATAGTCAATTTCCTAATTGCTTGAACAGGCACTTTTAAATTTAAAGGTTCCGCATAAATTGAAGGGAAAAGCCATTACAATCAAAACACAAAAAGAACCAGGTCGACAAAGCTCGTAATACTTTGGACTGATATGCAGTTAGTAGCAGACAAATACCTCTTCCAAACTTCTGCTCCAAAGTGATCTTTTTTTAAGTTTCATGACTAGTTTCTTCTGCTTTTTAAGTTCTTCCCGTAAAACCGCATTGCTGCCAGCTATGCAGAAAAGAGAAGTTTTTATTATGGAAATATGGAGTTCTGCAGTTAACAATGCAAAACTTAATTATGGAAATACGGAGTAGGGTCCGATGCATATAGCCTTATCCCTGCATTGAAACACAACGAGTATGTTTTTCGAATGCCCATAACGAAAGTCGAAAACTGTGCTTGCAATGGCATCGACTGACTTGTAATTCACGACATAAGAAACCTAAGACAACTTAGTGCCCTTTTGCTTTATTCTATTGTATTCCAAAGGAGAAAAAAATCCATTTCTAGTGAAACCAAAGATATAACATTCTTTGGGTCTAGAGTATAATAGAGTAAAACCAAAATGGCTCACTAAATTAAACTACACAAGCTTCTTATAATGCAAATTTGCTGTGATTGGTGCACTCTACAGGCAATTTTCACCATGAATGATCTGGAATCAACCTCTCTCAGAGTCCTAACATAGAGGTGAGGTTGAGCGCATCCTAAAACCTTACCATGCCGTAGGTGAGGCCTTTGAGGAAGAGGGATATTGTGGTTAAATGTATTTCAAAGTTAACGAATAGTGAGTCTCTCAGTTGACTATAAACGTAAACAAATCCAAATTCAATATTACATAGAAAATGAATCCACCAAGTGCTTGACTAAAATTCATATTTCACGAGATAATTTAAGCTAGTTAAGAAACGAAGAGGAGTGCCACTTACAGTCTACACTACATTTGCTTTGGTAATCTTGCTCAAATCTATGGAAGGCATGTAACTCATGGTAAAGTTCCTGCAGAAGAAACAAAATATCGGGATCTAACAGAGTAGTTTATTACTACAAAAATAAGGAAAGAAAGGAGAAAGAAGAATCTTTTTTTCCTACAAAGCGCAAAAGGTTATAAGAGACCTTAAGAAAAAAGACAAGGGTTATGGCACTCACTGCTGTATGCTGAACCAAAATAGTTAACTGTTGTGTCACTGACTCCGCATCCTCCTTCAGCTGCTTATGAGGGCTACCTTCCCTGCTTTGTCTGAACAAAAGTATAACACATGAGAAAACAAGTTGAAAAGAACATCTCAAAATGATGATTTAAACTTTATGCTAGTTGTATTACTTTAAAAAGTAACGGTCTAAGTTATGCCACTGAGGATCTTTACAGCGATTTCCAAATCGTATGACTTCTCCTGAAAATAAACTTAATTCTTCCCTGTCAAAGAAAGTGAAGATTGTAAGCACACAAAGTAAACATCCACGTAATGACGGAATTTAATTCTTTGAATGCTTCCATCCAGGTTTTATGTAATATTTATTTAGGCTACTTTTTATGAAATTTCAAAAATACTCAATTCATTTACTCTACCCTTGCGTAGGAGTAGGAGAAAAGGAAAATGGGTATTAATGTAACCATTTTTTATATTTTATCATGTTTCTAAAATTTTACATTGGAATGCTTTCAAATAATCGGAGGAAGTATTTTGCAAAGAGTAAAAGATTCTGAATTCAACCTCTTATCACAAGCAACAATCCTTAAAAGCTCATCCAAATCATTTGTTACTAGTTTTTGAACAGCTTCAGAAGGGAGAACCACTTCTTTCAAGTGGCTTATGCGTGACTCTGACAAGGAATTCATAAGGCAAACCCCCTTCATAATGGTATTCGCAACTTCAAAAGCCAAAATTGATATTTTAGTTCCTTTCGATAGAACACCAGATGCAAATCCACTTCTTGAGTTTAAATCAGTCATGCTACTCCCTAGCACATCCAAAACCTCCACTGCCTTCTCAAACCCCATGGTACCTGCCCTTCCCAGGCGTACGCTCACTTCAGAAACCTGCAACATAGAAGAATCTTAATAAATATGTTTAATTTTTTTTTTAAAAAAACAGACCTCTTAACCAATGGGAACCGTCAAAAGTAAAATGAATATACACACAGAATCACCTAGAATTGAGGAGTTTTGACCGTACACTACTGCGGAAGATCAACCCTTTCAAGGCCACAATAGTTAAAGAGAATCAGCAAAAGCAAGAATAAACCTAACACCATTAGTTGGCCTACTAATCCGCGGCGAACTTACCTCAGGAAGTCAGCATCCAAAGTGAATGAAGATGAGGAAAAGGAGGAAAACTGTTTTGCTCAAAAAAACCTGAGCAAATGCACATGTTCTAGAGATGGTATTTTACATTGAACTATTGAAGCACCAAGTTCACAAGGAGGCAGGTACAAGTAGGATGTATGTCAGATTAACATTATTGAAATGTGGAGAACTCGCACGTGTAGAACAAGTAAATTCCAATGCAAGAGACACAAGAAGAATATAAAAAGTAGTAGAAGACATTGGAAGGGTGGATGTAATATAACCATCTGCTTATTGCTACAATAATCTGAAATCTTCCAGAATCCAGAACCAAAATTTCTTAGTCACGGCCTAATTGCACCAAGTTGAGTTACAACTTGAATGGCAACTCATTCCTTCTGATGTAACAAACATCCTCTCTATGGTAAGTTTACATACAAAACAGCTCTACAGTGAGAATGCACGTTTGCCCACATTTTTGTCCAGCATGTTAGATTGCTATATCAGATTTTCATCTTTTTGCTGATTAGACAGATACAAATATGACAGCAAATAAGCTTCGTGCACATGGGCTTAGTTGCCAGCCAACCCACAGAAGCAAGACAAACGGGAAAAAGGAACAAGTTAATCAACGTGGACTGCTCTGTGATGGTCTGATAACAATGCATCAATTGGTGAACAATGATAACAACAACATTGCCCCAGAGCATCAAGGGCCCACGCAAAAAAAAAAAGGTACATATAGGAATCACCAGTCCGATGTAAACAACCTTACCCAATCACACTTGATTGATGAAGGAAATTACATCGAGAATTGCATCAAACAATTGCTACTTCACAAATAAACGAAGTACGGCTAGTTCAGTGAGCAATATTGCTTCTTCCCATCATACCCACTTACCCATAATGCCATAACCAAAGAGCACTGAATCTTAGGCTCCTTTTGAAATACAACAGAGAGCCATAATCCTAAAAGGGTTTGGGGTTTGCTAACATGAATCATCATTTTGGGGTCGCCTTACATGAGTTATCATTTGGCTCCTTTGGAAATATTTGGCAAAAAAAAGAATAACTAATGAAACAGACAAAGATAGCAGACAAATGGCATAACAAGCAGGTAACTCTCAATTTAAAAACTTATAATGCTAATAGACAAAAAGAATTTCAATGAGCAAGCATCAAACCTTTGCAACTGCAGCTTGACTAGACCTCACTGATCTTGACTTGTGTGATAACACCTTTGGAACACGAGGAATTCCATCATAGAAATCATCAAGATCACTTTGTTTTCTGTCATTGGAGCCTACACAATTTGAGAAATGCTCCTCCACTTGTCGGTCACTAGCATCATAGGAATGATTTTCAATGCTTCCAGGCTTTGATTCTAAACCCGAGTCTGTTTGTCGAGTTGTCAAACTACCCTCACTCGTCAGAGGCGGGCTAAACTCTATATTTATCTTTTCGCCATTAAAACTCTTCGAACATAGAAGTCCCATTATTATAATTAACACAAGCGTACTCAAAACTCGCTTATGTCCTTGTAAATTCCTACTCCTCAATCCTCTACTAGTATACTCTCCTAAGTAGATAAGATTCTCATTATTCAGTATCGCATCAACGATTCAAACCAGTAAGACACTGCACAAAAGACACCACAGTAAAGCTCAGACTTCAGCCTATTAGTTAAGCATCTATAAGATGAAAATAACATACTTCCTCCGTCTAAATCAATAGTTTACCTTTGATTAGAATACTCCTCGCAATTAATATAAAGGCTGGCAATTAATATAACAGCTAGTCTTGCTTGTGACTTGTGACCTCTCACAAAAAGGGAGAGGGGACAAGGTGGGGCACCCCCCATGTACTTCCCACTCACCTCTTAATGGGCATTTTGTGAGAGNNCTTCAATGAGATTTTGTGTTAATATAAAGGCAAACAAATGACTAAGACAGAATGAGTAATATGATTAAAGGAACAGCTTCATTTTCCACCTATAATAAATGACATGCAATACTTATTTAACCATGATTTACAATTAGATATGATTAAACCCCCAAATGATTGAGGTTTAATAACAGCAAATGATTTGTGTTTTAAAGACAACATATCAACATCTAGTAACCATCGCATGAGACGGTCTCACACTGTGAGACGGTCCAATTAGGTAAAAAAGACAATACATTTATTAAATAGCATAAAGATTAGATCTTGCACAAAATTAAAATCATATAACTAACAATCAATCATGTTGAAACACTAATCTTCAGCAAAATTATGAACTAATCAAAACCCACATGCTAAAATTTACCTAGATTTACAAAAAGATTGAAAATTTACCTCAAAATGCATAAAATAAGAGAACCCAGAAGATCAAATACACAGAAAAGTACAGTATATGAAAAGGGGATTGAATTTGATTGAATTTATGCAGAAGGTGAGAACACAGAAAGAAGGTTGTTCACATCGATCTTAAGTTGAAAGTGGGATAGTAGGCGCCAAAAGAGTAAAGTAATGGAAGAATAAGAGTAATATGTAAATGATTAAGACATAATTAAGGCATAATTTCAACAAGATATGCAGAATGCATGCTTTTCCACCAACAATTTGTTTATTTTTTTCAAAATTTGTCTGCTGAAAAGAGTATCAGGATTTGACTGGAGTTGTTTGGTCTAAATGGTCTAATTATTTTACTTTTTAATAATGTGTTACACACTCTACTTTTGTCATATTAGAAAAATATTTATGTTGAGACAATGAAATGTGAAGACAAATAACAAATTTTTTAGTCTTGGAAACTTTTTCTAGAAAAAAGAGAAATATAAATATATCACAATCGCTAAATCGAACACATAGTTTTACTTAATCCTACCCATTTTATCAATTTTTTCCACCATTACCCTTCCTCTTGAAAAAATATAAAAAAACTCTATTTTCCCCTCTTTTAAAACCTAATTAAAATTATCCCAAAATTTTCAATTATGAATTTTAATAGGTAATTATAATCACTTCATTTTGTTAATTAAATTACATAATATTGATTGAACGTTCGTAAATTAGATTTACTAAACTTTGTGGGTCAAATATAATTGATGAATTCCTTCCCCGATTAAATTATCAACTTTGTATCTGAATCTAGGTTTGTTCATGGGTGGGGGCTAGGGTGGTGCGCCGGCGGGACAGAGACGTCGACATCGAGTTAGAGTTGGGCGCCGGCATGGGGGTGGGTGGGAAATGCGTTGTAGCGGTAGGTGAAGGGTTGTTGCCTTGTTGGTAGGCAACGACATGTGGTGAAGGTCGATAGGCAAGGGAGGGGATGTGGGAGCGGTGGTCCGGTAGGGTGAGGGAAGGTGCAGGCGGTCTGGTGGTGAGTGTAGGGTGGCTGGTGGGGTTGGCGGTTGGCATGGAGGTTTATTTTTTTTATTTTTTTTTCTGGTGTAGGGTGACTAGAGAGAGGGAAAGAGGTGTGAGACCTGAGAAGGGTAGAATTAAAACCGGTTCGGTTAACCGGTTTTCGGATCCGGTTTGGAAAATGCAAAAAAACCCAGTGAACCGAATTAAAACGGGTCGGTTCCGGTATCGAAAAATCACGGTTTTTAAAACTGGGTAACCGACCCGGTTTGCAAAACAGCCAAAAGAGAAAGTTGTCCTTCTGAAATAATGGGAGAGGCATTCTCCTTATTGACATCGCCGCTAGGATAACCTCAACCAAAAAAGTATACAAAAAACCTCTGTTGGATTACTGTTTCTTCATCCAACTTGAATGCTATGATTGCTATCAAAGCAGAAGTGGCAAATAATAGAGGGTGATTTAGTGAATAATACTTTAATCTATAAGAAATTTGTTAAAGTATTCATCTGCTGGTGGAACTCAACTCTTCCTCGGTTAGAACTCCAGGCGTCAGCTCAGCATCCTGCAAAACCCAGCCATTTCATCAGTTTTTTTCTGTTCTATTCGTCAACAATAATTGACTGTAAGCATCAACTAATCCCGTCATTGGACTATGTTTTGATACAATCATACAATCCTCAAATCAATCTATGTGGCTAACTGGCTAAAATAGGGGTAAGGCTGTGCATAACACCACCGGTTTCCCTTGGTAATGTTGCTGTATTGTTATCACAAAGACACACCACTTCGCAGTGCCCTAGACAAATACCGCCCTTGTACAGCTAGCAAAACGTTCTACTAGTGTCATACATACTGTCATGTAAAATAAATTCACAAATGGATAACAGCCAAACAATCGTAGACACACACACAGAAAAAAAAAAAAAAAGTAGGAAGTTTGGGTAAATAATTTATAAGGAATCACCTTCAGCGTCGTTCCTTCTTTGTGTGCTTTCTTTGCAACGGCCGCAGCATGAATGGGTTGGTTTAGGGTGCTACCGAACCAAACGTAAGTGGCGGAAGGAAAATGGAATTTACTTAAGAGGCAAAGGAGAAGAGGAAACAGAAAAGACTGCTAAACAACAAACGAAATTGAAAGAATTTTATGAAACCTGTCTTCTGATAGTGCTTAGAACAATTACAAAAAAAAAAAAAGGCGGCTGACACTGACACATGTTGAGACGGAAACTTCCGATAACACAACTAAGAGACATTTGTTCTGTAGTTTCTCTGACCAAATTGCTAACTGAGGCTAACAAACAACAAAAAAGGTATTACATGACATTATTATTACCATCGGAAACAACATCAAGCTGATTGAGGAACATTCTTCAACTCCTCAGTAGTTTCATTAACGACTTTCAGCGTTGCTTGCTCGCTGCAGGATACAGGTAATTCAATAAGAATGGTATACCAAAGTAACCAAACGAGACAAGGTAGTGTAAGCAAACAATTCAAGAATCAAGTATAAAAAGGCAACATAAACAGAACCCAAATAGTGAGCATACAGAAACAATGGCAGATTCACCTTGGAGAACCTGATTGAGGAACAATTTTCAACTCCTCAGTAGTTTCATTAGTGTCTGTCAGCGTTGCTTGCTCGCTGCAGGATACAGGTAATTCAATAAGAACGGTATACCAAACGAGACAAGGTAGGGTAAGCAAACAATTCAAGAATCGAGTAAAAAAGGCAACATAAATCGAAACAGAACCCAAATTGTGAGCATACAGAAACAATGGTGGCAGGTTCATCTTGGAGGACCTTAGGTCCTCAAAACACCAAAAACCCAGTCTGCTTTTGAAATATCAAACTTGATTTTTTTTAATACTCTTTAAAATATACGGTGGGGTCCAGAAACAAATTTTACGAGCCCACCACGATTTCCCGACAAGTAGTACAAAAGACTTACACAGCGGGAGTTCGAGCTTAATACCATAACTATCTTTCACCAAGGCAGGCTAGATACTCAATCTGCCACATATTCCCTTCTTACACGAGATTTCCCAAGAGTTAAGCTTAAGACACTCACATGGCCTTTTTGGTGTAAATCATGGGGAAAATTTAGCTATGAAATTGAAGGTTCATGAAGTTTGTGAAAAATTATTTTTTTTATTTTATTGCCTCGATGAAATGCTAAAGATACTATGTTTCTGCCTGTCTGGATTGTAACCAAACTATGCCACCGAATACTTCTGACTTTGACTTGATGCAACCAATAACATAACCCCGACTACCCTCCAACAGCAGAGTGACATTGAGAAATGAGGTGGAACTGCAATATTAAGGGGCCTCTTGGAGTTTAATCGAAGGAAATAGAGTCATGGACCACTATGGGCAACATGAGTTTCTAGTTGGGCAAATTTTTTCTTTAGCGCATTGCCTCCCCCCAACCCCCAAACATAACTTTTAATACAACTAGCCATCAACTTTATACCCTGATTTGCCGCATGACTGCCCCACCCCTAAATTTGTCATTCCCCAATCAACAGCTTGGCTACTCAACCACACCTTAGTAACAGAACCCTGCACCCCGAACCAGATAGAAACGATGCTCCGTAATACCATAGAAACGAGAAGCAGCGCGGTGATATTTAATTCAATGAGGAAATAATTAGGCGCCTACAACAGTAAACCAATCATTTCTAAGGTTATGTGTTATGATCGAATAAAATAAAATGGCTCCACTGTCATCTAACAAAGGACATCTCCACGCAATTTTCATTTTGGGTCACTTGAAAGCGCTACAACATAAATAGATACTGAAAAACAATACCAGAATTCGAACACCCTAACAGTTTAGAGAACAGCAACAGCTGTATAAACTCTCCGGTCATAGGCGGAAAATCGGCAATCTCTCACCTTAACACGGATTCCAAGTCTCGCCTTTCATCGGTTGCAATAAACTCTATAGTTGCAATGAGATACTAATTTTATTCTTAAATGGTTAGATGTCAACTTCTACAATCCCAATGATGATTAATTCCCTTGCATCCAAATTCATCTTTTAATTCAATCAATCGTGTTTAAAGCCTTCACTTCATTTCCACCCAATAAACACATCTAAGCATCAAATGACTGAATTACGCCCATTTATTTTCTAAACATTGTAACTCATCCACCTCCACTAAATTTATACTCCGTACTTGTTATCATGAAATTTCATTTCTGAAGCTCCTACATCATTGCACTAAATTATACACTTTCTACTACTACTGAAAAATGATTGTTTTGGCCAATTTCAGTTCTAAAGCTTCCCAATCATCCAATCCAATAAAACACACACAGAGACATGGACATACAACAAGAACAACAATTACTGTAAGTGGACAATCGCGATAAAAAGAAGCTACACACACACATACATACTCCCTCCTATTCAGAATAACTATCCCATTTGCCATTTCCGTCTATTCACATAACTGTCCCATTTGCCATATTTGGACATGGTTTTTTACTTTCCTACCCTTAGCTCTTTTCTTTATTTACCACCCCAACCACCCATAACCCATCATATTCAATACTTTTCATTATTTAACTCATATATTCTTACCCCTATACAATAATTTTCATTATTTTAACTATATTCCTTAATTTTCGTGCCATTGTCCAAATGGGACACTTATTCAGAATAGGAGGGAGTATGTGATTTGTTAGGATGA
>LHUT01003810.1:0-15147 GCA_001412135.1 Silene latifolia subsp. alba
TCAATAAAGCTTATTAAAGACCGTCACGTCTCTTAGAAGACCTACTCGTTTGTTTATCAGTCTCAGTCTTGTCTTTTTCATCACATTGGAGAGCTAATTAATATATATATACCGTGGGTTTTTTGTAAATAAAATTTCAGTTTTTTTCCGATGAAGAGTCGTCATCAAACCTTGATATCACTCGGTACGTACCTTGTGTTTTTCTTTGTCTGTAGATTCGCATTGCTGCTTTTATGTATTATGTTTGAATGCGGAGAACTTTTGATTTGAGTTATGAGAATTATCGTTTAATTTCTTCTTTAATTTTAATTAAAATTCATTATTAGGGATCTCCGTGCCCACAAGAACAAGCCAGCGATATCTGAAGCAGTGGAGATTTTCTCGGTTGTGGTAATTAGTCAAGACAACTCGAAAGAAATACAAATTCATGGTTCAATTGAACTATTATCCAACGACGAAAAAGTCTGTTATATTTTCAAAAGAGATGCAAATGATGCTTTGAGATTAACACAAGATACGAGATCATCATTGATATTGGACGGCTCCCGAAAATATGATGATTGCAGCACGTTGGAGCTGAGATTTGACATAAAAGATGTTGATAATCATATAGTTATCAAAGGTTTTAAAGAGTGGGGTGAGTCGAAACTTGAGTATTGGCGTGACCAGCAGTTGTGTTGTTTCGTTCAAGGTAATAATGGATTTGCAGCGGTGCATTATTCAATTTTCCCACGCGCAGTTGCAGCCGTGATTAAGATTTCTGTAAATCTAAAAGCGGGTTTAAGTTTGGATTTGGGACGATATGGGATTTATGGTAGTATTATTTCTCAATATCGCGACTTTGACTACTCTTCACGTTATAACAAAGATTACTACCGAGTAGTGTTGTTTGAGAAGATACGAGATAAAGCAATACAACTAGGTCTTGATGGATCAATACCACTTTCGAGGTCTATGCTTGTTGTACCGTCCTATACATCTCTTATTATCAATCTCGACTTATCAATTGGAGCGTCCGGCCTAAATTTGTCGTATGTCAAAGAGATTGAGATTGGAGAAGATTGCAAGACCATCGAGACAAATGAGCTTCTTCTTCGTATCCACGTAGATTGGTGCGTGATTAAATAAGTGACCGTTTATGTGCCTTTGCACGACAGCAATAATGTCTGGTTAGTTGAATATAATCGCGTATTTAAGATATCGTTTATGAGTTTATGTATTTACATCTCATATGGACTCGTCTCATGATAATATTGTTATCGATCTTATATTATGAGTAGTTTCGACTCCCTGGAAGTTTCAAGTGGTTCACCCTTTCATCTAAATTTAAATAAATATGTGATTGTTAATGTTATTACACTTCTCCAGTTGACTGAGGATATTAAAAAGAATGCAAGAGCCATGAGGTTTTGTAAATTAAAGTATTGTTACAGGTATGTCATGTTTATTTGTTTACCGTCTACATTCCTGAAAAATTATCAGGTGTTACATCCTCGACATTAACAATTTAAGTATTTAACACAATAGCCTTGAAAGCTCCTTCATACAGAATAGTCTACATTCCTGAAAAATTATCAGGTGTTACATCCGCGACATTAACAATTTAACACAATAGCCTTGAAAGCTCCTTCATACAGAATAGGAAAGTGTATCATAACTCGATAATAGGAAAGTGTATTTTCTGTAGAGCCATGCCATTAATTGGCTGATACACATTAAATAGGAAAGTGTAAACTATTGACTAGACAGAAGGAGTATAAGCCTTATAGAGGTGTCACAAGGTATCTTGCATGTGTTATGGAGGTTTAAGTAGTTAAGTTTACTTAATTCTACATGATTTGCACATCAGAATACTAAAGAGAAGACTACTTTAATTTTCAAGTATTTCTTGCAAGGAATGTGCACAATAATTTTCTAATCTCAATCTTTGCCCTTTGGGATTTATTTTTTTCCTACCAAACTTTATTCTTTTGGTCTTGATTTAAAGTTATCTTATCTACAATCGCGACAATCTCTTTCCGGGTACGTAAGTCAAGTTAATGGGTAGACTTTCCCAAGTTGGATTTTTCATTCGGAAGAGTTAAAAGCAGGGTCATCGGATTCGCTCATGTACCGTACGAATCACGAATTGTTAAAGAGCGAATTCTATCCCGTTGTTTATGATAATACATATAACACACATTCTAAAAGAGCGAATAACGAATCACTAAGGGCGTATTCATAGTGGATCCGGTAAGCCATGATAGATGAACCATCTCAACCAAAACCTTAAGGTGACGGTTGAGGCCCAACTATTATAAATATTCTATTAAGCCAAACCCTGAGAACGCGTTTAAGAGATGAGATGCCTACCACTCACAAGTCACACCAGGCCATCTCGGACTTATGGAATCGGTTTTCAAATGACTCATAATAAAAATTGCGTCGAGAATTACATCAACCACTACTAGTATAAGATTATACTCCGTAAGAGTTATCATAAGGTGTAGATGTATTACACAATTGGACCAACTAGGAATTTTGCATAACTCATATTGGTGACATAGACTGCAGCAACTAGAGCTGTTTTATGTTTACTTTAATTCTGCATGGTTTGCACATCAGAAGACTTTATTTTTTGTAGTGTTTTGTGTGCGGAATGTGAATATTATTTTTCTGATTCCAAAATATATAAATTTTGATGATGTCACATTTTTTCAGGCTATAAAAATGATGCTTCTGTACTACAGTTGGGGTATGTTGAGCTTCATTCGGATATCCGAAACCTAACATTGGTAAGTAGAAGTTCCAACTATCTTCCTTAACTGTTTTTTTCTGATTTCATATATATTTGCATTGTTTTACTTCAAATGGATATTTTTTGAGCGATGATTCCTGTTAGCCAACCTGAATTATTTTGGGACTAATGCCTGTTCTTTTGTACTGTATGTCATATTTTTTTGGATATTCTCTCGTGTACCCCTGAACTTTTTCGTTTTCTAAGGTATACCACTCGTTTTTCACAAAAAAAAACTTTGACCGACAATCATTCTCTATTACGAGTTCAGAAAGCGGCAATTTTTTTCTTCAAACCAATATATCGCCAAGGCCTCGAATTTGAAAAAAAAAATTCACCACTTTTTGAACTTGTAGCTGATAGTTATGACTGGTCAAAGATTTTTAACGAATAAACTTTGACCGACCATAATTTCCGACTACGAGTTGAGACGTCAGTGAATTCTTTTTCAAACTGAAGACCTCCTAAAGACGGTCAATTTGAAAAAAAAGTTTATCGTATTCTGAACTTGTAGCCAAGAGTTCTTGACTGTCAAAGTTTTTTTTTGCAAAAAAAAGAGGGGTACATCTTAGAAAATGAAAAAATTGAAGGGTATACGAGAGAATATCCCTTGATGTTTTTAAGCGATGATTCATGTCAGCCAACCCGAATTATGTTGGGACTAATGCTTGTTCTTTTGTGGTGTTTCTCCTGAAAAACCTTGTAGGAAAGAAGCAAGACAGTCCTGGTCTAACAAATTGATCGGTCATGGAGCGGGACGAGCATAAAGCGGAAGAAGAGATCACAGCACCATTGATACTGTCCTTGGATGACGTAATTCAGCAGAGCATTGGACGTCTAAATTTGACACAAATCCTGCAAACCTTCCTCGTTTCAATGCCGTCTTTCTTTGACAATCAGCAAACCTTCATCAGTGTCTTTACTCATGCACAACCAACATGGCATTGCACCAGTAACAACTCCTCCTCCTCCTCCTCCTCCTGCACGCCCACGTCCAACCTATGCGACCTTTCCAAAACCGAATGGACTTGGGATTCCGGAAATGTCCACACTTCAATCATATCAGAGTGGGACCTACAATGTGCCAGCTCAATATTTGCCGGCATGCCAGCAACTTCCTACTTTGCCGGTTGCTTATTAGGTGGCGTGGTGCTGGCAACGTTAGGTGATTCATCGTTTGGCCGAAAAAACCTGCTTACAATCTCAACCCTGGTCATGTCCCTATCAGCTTTCGCTTCCTCGTTCTCTCCTAATATTTGGGTGTACTCAATTTTCCGTTTTTTCTGTGGGGCCGGGCGCGCATCAATAGGAACCTGTGCCCTTGTCCTCTTGACGGAAAGAGTTGGAAAAAAATCCCGCCCCCAGGCAACCATGATTGGATTCACCTGTTTCTCTCTTGGGATGTTAAGCTTGAGTGGGATCGCTATTTTAACCAGAGGACTTTCGTGGAGAGCGATGTATCTCTGGACTTCAATTCCCGGAATTATTTGCGCAATATTGTGTCATTTCTGTCTGTATGATTCCCCTAGATGGCTGTTCATGCATGGCCGAGGAAAGGATGCCATGGAGGTGTTAAGATGTCTAGGAGATGTCAGTCAAATTATCCCGCGCTTGTCAAACATTGAAACAGTACAGAAGGTAGCTAACACTAGTACGAATCCCTTCATTTCTTTCATGGTCATACTGAGTAGACGATGGGCTGTGAAGCGACTGCTAGCAATAATGTTTTTAGCTTTTGGTATCGGAATGATGTACTTTGGAATGTTCTTGGGTGTCGAAAACTTGGGTTATAATATCTACTTAACCCTGGTATTCCATTCATTACTGTCGCTGTCGTCTTATGTACTGTTTTTCCTCTGGTGGATGCAAAACTGCAATAGAAAAACCTCCTTACTCGGCTTCTGCACTATCAGCGGAGCATTGAGCATCGCGATGTCATTGTTAGGCAAAGAGAATAACCTGATGCTTATCGCGCTGGAGTTGGTGTCGCTGTTTTGTGCATGTATGGCGTATAATATGGTACTGATGTACATGGTAGAGCTGTTTCCGACCTGTGTAAGAAATTCAACGTCGTCTTTGGTAAGGCAGTCTATGATCTTAGGGTCGGTTTTTGATCCAATGTTGATTCTAGTTGGAAGGGATAATATGATCTACTCTTATGGCGTTTTCGGGTTGGTAATGCTTCTCTGTGGGTTCTTGGTGCTGTGTTTGCCAGAAACTAAGGGTAAGGTGTTGTATGATACTATGGAGGAGCAAGAGTTTGATAGTGACAACAAGCTCATTCTTTGAGTTCTTTGTATACTATTTCCGTCCCACAGTCCCAGTCATTTGTTTACCTTTTATATTCATTGTGAGAGAGTAATTCCTAATGATATTCCTTTAAAATGGAATCATTGAATGCTAGAAAAATAATAAATAGTAGTATCAAACATGTGTATAATGTATATTGTATATATGTACCATTTCCTAAGGAGTCAATGGTTTAGTATGCTTTGGTTTGTAATTTATAATGAAATAAAGCAAAATAGTTTACTAAATGCATTGCGATTTTTTGTTTGTTAATTGACGCAATTTTTATTATGAGTGATTCGAAAATAGTCTGTTGTTAATACATAAATAAGGTTGTGTGCATCATCTATTCTCCTTCCCATGCCATTTGTGGAAGACCTCGAGACATTGAGATAATAATGACAATACTTCTAAATTAATAGTCGAGTTTGGGTAAGATTGTCATATATTCGGGTCATTCATGTTTTGAGTTTATTTCGGGATTAGTTATATTAGTCATTTTGCATTTTCGTGTACGATCATTCAAGTCGAGTTTTTCGGACATGGTATGTGATTAAGGACAATTTTACTACTCCATAGTAGATATCACTAAACATAGGACTATAGGAGTGCTATTTTGCAAAATTACATATTTATATGAAAAAGTTTTACAATTTATCTTTTATTATAACTTAAATAACATTAAATTTGATTTCAAATTTGTCAATTTAAAATCTTTTCAAACCCTTTATTTTCAGATCAAGTCGCTCGAGTTAGATGGTAAATCATCATAGGTCAATACAAATCTAACATAGCTCGGGCCAAATAAGAGGTTAATCGGGCCAATTAAAGTTTCGGATCACATTCGAGTTCGACAATCAACATCAATTTCGGGTTTTGGATCAGTTCCGCTTGGTCGCTTACCCGGTCACAAAAACCAGCTTGCCATTGAAAATCACCATTTCACAACAAAAGAAGATTCACAGAGAGAAAGAGAAGAAAGAGAAAATGGGTGGTGGACATGGAGATCAAACATTCAGAGGAATGACACTACACGCTCCCAAACGTTGGCATTCAGTCACTGGAAAGGGCATGTGTGCTCTTATGTGGTATTGATTTTCTCTCTTTTCTCCATTTTCCCTCTTTTTTCTGATCCAATTATTGTTCTTTCTCTATTAATCTCTTGTTATTGAAAAAGATCAAATCTTTGTTAGTGTTTTTTTTTATCTGATCATTGTTGCTTCTTGTTTGATGTCTCAATTTGGTGAGTTCATGATTATTTTTTTGCATTTTTGTGGATTTTCAATTTTTTGTGCACAAAAATTTGTGTGAACCGGTTTTTGAGTAACCGGTTTTTAGTTTTTGCAATCATTTTTATGTTGGTGGATCCGTTTTATGCTATATTAGAGTAAAACCGATTCATAGTAGACCAATTGTGGGACTGTTGTTTTGTTTGGTTTCGTTGAATGTGTGTGAGAATTGGGTTTTGATTTATATAGAGTTTTGGGTAGTAAATCAGTGATCTTAGTATTGATGCAACAACAACATCATCAGAGCCTTAATCTCGAATTGATTTGGGGTTGACAGATATGAATTGATTTGGGGTTGGCTTTTGGGGGTTTCACCAATTATTGTGTAAAATGGGTTTTTTGGTAACCACTTTTTTTAGTTTTTGTAACCAATTTTTTGTTTGTGGATCCGTTTTATACTGGTAGTGTACTAGTGTATAACTGACTATTCTGACTCATGAAGATCAATTGTGGGAGTTTTGTTTCTTTTCTTTGAATGTGTGTGAGAATTGGGTTTTGATTTATATNNGATCTTAGTATTGATGCAACAACAATAACAACATCTGAGCATTAATCCCGAGTTGATTTGGGGTTGGCGGACATGAATCTTCCTTTGAAAC
The DNA here is from genome assembly GCA_001412135.1 of Silene latifolia subsp. alba. NCBI lineage: Eukaryota > Viridiplantae > Streptophyta > Magnoliopsida > Caryophyllales > Caryophyllaceae > Silene > Silene latifolia. The sequence continues at coordinate 6,954 of LHUT01003810.1, forward strand.
CGTCATGTACTGGTATAAAATGCTTTCTGATGTAATGGGATAATTGATCTTGGTATAAAATGGTTTCTGATGTAATGGGTATGATTTTTGAGTTTGATTGAATTGTATATCCTTGGAATGTGACCTGCCTATGCCGAAGTCGCAGGCCTTTTTTATTATACAAGGATGTTTGGAGGTAACAAGTAATCCGTATTCCGTATTTGTCTCTGTGTCTCACGGTCCTTGTATCTGAAGAGGGTTTCAAATTTGAAATAGACGAAACGAAATAAAAAAATTCTGTGTAGGAAAATTTAATTCTTAGGCTAGTTGTTTGAGGTTGGTGGTAACCTTGTAGGTGCGTGAGTGCATCAAAAATATACTTGCTTTTGTGTTTAATTGTTGATTTCCCCTCAGTTTCTGACTATGCTGCCATTATATCAAAAGAATGAATGATGGTGGATGAATTGAATGCATATGCATGCCAAAATGTCTTCTTTTGGATGAATTGAACACATATGCACACCAAAATGTCTTCTTTTGTCTGTGATAGTTGCAAAGCTCCTCTCAACTAAGGTTGTCTAATTTTATAAGGATACGACACATTCAATTCGCAATACGCTTTTCATAGTGTAAATATATATAGATTTTTAATAGAGTTCCGTGATAGAATATGCTATAAACGATTCACGAACTGAGCACTCGACTATTGAGTGTGGGTTAAAGCGTTATCAAATTCAGAGTTAGGTTGTCTGAAAACTATCTTATTGATGTTTCAGGTTCTGGGTACTGTACAGAGCTAAGCAGGATGGCCCCGTTGTGCTGGTAAGCTTAATTTGACTTTTTTCATGATCGTCTCTTTCGGATTTGTCCTGTTAGGTATACTTGAAGGTCTCTTTGTGTTGACTATTGGGCCTGATGGACATTTATGCCTGTTTTAGGGTTGGAGGCATCCCTGGGATGGGCATGACGATCATGGACATGGACACTAGGTGGGTTCTTTTTTGTATTTGCTCAGATTTGTATCCTTTGTGTTGATTTTGCATGCATGTTGTGTGTTGCTAGCTTACATCTGATTTCTCTGTGAATGGAACGTGGGAAACTACCAAACAACGTGAACCTCATGACTATAAATTGGCCATCTAATGCGAAATGTTTGACTTGATTTAAAAAAAAAAGTATATTAATCTTCACTGGGGTATTGAGTATTGTAAAACTTACAAGTACAATTAGGCTATTCTTTGTAATGAGACGTGTCTAGAGGATTTACAGCTGATTTGACGTTTCTCATCAGATTTCGGTTGTGTGACTGCAATTCAAGTTCTGGTCCATCTTTGTTCTGCCTTAGGTTGAGTTGGATGTTAGGTGTTTGCTTTACAGAATTACAGGTGACTTTGTTGGTCATATGTCTTAACAGCTACAAATAATGTACTAAAAAAAGGAAAGATTACATGTGGCAAGTTTAAATATGGTCAACTCTAGTTAGTTGGAAGTTTAAAATGGTAACTAGGAGTAGCTCATTTGGAAGCCTATGTAGAATTTGGAATTGGGGAATCTAAATCGAACTTTTTCCTCACCTTTCTTAGAATGAGGGCGCTTTATAAGTATTGGGATGACGATATCAGTTGTTATTTATTCCATTATGGGATACATGGCTTTCATCGGACATGTTATATAGAAGCCATCTGCGCAAAGATATTGGATAGCATCCCTCTATAGGCAGATTGTATTTGCATATAATTACAACATTTAGAACGAAAAAAAAAAATGTAGGCGGCTCTCAGTTTTCATTTTTTTAATGACATCAGCCTACCAGGACACTAAACTTGTCTTAGCAAACAAAAAGTAGAACTTGTTGCTGCATGGCTGAAGGTGCTGACTATCTGACATGGAACGAATCAATCAACACCTTAAACTTTTGGACTTTGGAGTACTGTAGCGTCTAGACTGATACAATCACCCTGTACAAAATTTTTGGTGTTTTATGTTTCCTCCGTGCACACTCAAAGCTCCCTTTTGACTCGATAGTTGTGGCTTGTGGAGGTTGCCTTTATCAGAATCTTGTTTACAGAATGATAATACGAGTCTTTGTGTAGACCAACGTCCCTTCTGTACTAGTACTAGTAGTGTAGGAGTCAGTGCTGAAAGTTACGGGGGCTAAAACATAGATTGAATAGTATAGGTTGGATAAATTAGTAATGTAGTGAAGTAACGTAGAAAAAACATAATCTAGTAGCCCCCTCTCTCCACTTTTGTGTGCTATTGGTCATAAACTAATGATCGTGGGACATAGCCCACATAGGCACTTAACATCTCAGTTTAATGGGCTTGTCTTCACCCACTTTTCAACTAGGTAATGTTCGAACTGTTTTCAAGGATAAACTAGGCATTGTAGAACTTTTTTCTTCTTACGTGACTGCTTAATTCACTTGTGTCATTGTGTAGCATTTGCTCTTTTAGTAAATGTGCTTGAGCATGTCCTTTTGGGGTGAAAAGGAAGCCTTTAGGGCACTTTTAAACTCGACGAGGTTTAAATCAAGGATCATGATTGACACCTCTTACTGACTTGAGTAGCACGTGATGGATCATGTTGATGTCGGACTGTGCCAAAGTTGTGATATGTTGTATCTGAGATCAGAGAGTGCAAGTGAGGCTCACTTGCTTTTCATTTGCGATTTTCAGGCGTGTAACCGTATTGCTGGATGGAGAGGCAATGCTTTCAGAGCCCCTTCATGAATGTAATATCAGACATATGGTCCATCAGCTGAATAATGTGAAATTTGTTTTGGTTGAACTTCTTGAGCTGAATTATTTGTGACCAAACTTTTGCGGTTGCGCTGTTCTTTTCTTCTTTCTTTTTTATCTATGTTCCGACTTCCAATTGAATAAGTTCATCTCATAAGGTCATCTTTTTACAAGTTAGAAAGTGGTTTCCTTGATTTATGCAATTTGACTTTCAGAATGATTGTTGGTTTCTTTGATTGCGGTGTTACGGAGCCATAAATCCTCCATGTCCAAAAGATCTATTTAATATCTAGTTGGGTTAAGTTATATGTCGAAGGAGTATAATATGCTGACTACCATGTTATATTGAAAATGACCAGCCTTTTCGGGATCAACAAAACTTAAGACAGACGATCTTACAGCATTATTGGTCAATATGATTAACTAATGGGTGATTGGTATTGTCTCACCCTTTTATCGAGTGAGATCGTCTCCGGTGAAATGAGCTCTTTAAAGTTTAGGAAGTACCAATATGAAACCAGTAGACCGAGTATGAAATCGTTTCATACATTGTTTCTGTGAAATGTGGTATCAGTGTTTTATGCTGGCCGTTCCACAAGCCGGTTAGGGTTTTCAGAAGATCGATATTTACGCGGTTGGTGACCAAGCTAGTTACCCATGTGGTAAGAAATGTATTGGTACTCTGAAGAAAATACGATGCCTTTATTTTATTTCAAACAGAACATACATGGATTAGCCATACAGCAGGTGTTAATTTTACAGTTCATCAATTCCTGAAGTATCAGCAATCTTTGGCTTGATGTAACTCAAGATGCCAATGTCAGGCTTTATTTCATCGACGTTTTTTACTGTCCAATACTTGGTTGGGTTTTCAGCAACCTGTATATCAATGGGTGTTTGAAAGACGCCAGCGTTAGAACCGACAATCTGCACTGAAAGTTTATCCCACTTGGTGACCAAGCTAGCCACCTCAACATCACTCGGGAGCTGTTTGACAGTCTTCTGCTCGATATATTTGAACCGTGCTGCTTCTGCAGCCATCTCAATGCTATACAGGATAAACAAAGCCTGTGTTTTCCTGAAGTCTCCTTGCACTGTGCTCTTACCATATGCATTTCTCATGGCATCTTCCAGGTTTGGTAATCTGAACTCTAGTTGTTTGATCTGTTTCCCTGCTGCAGCTTCAATGCTTGGATAGTCATGATCACATTTCGTAAGTTCCTTTGCAATCCCCTTGACATCAGGGAAAACTTCTCCTGCAACTATTAATTCCTTGAAATAAAAAGCTCGGTCTTTTCCCTTGTCGTCTTTATCACGATATGCCACTAAGTATAAGTCTGCTGTTTTCAGTTGCAGGGTTACTGAGATGGCTGCTGATGCGCCCCGTGCTATAGCATTGACTTGAATGTACAAGTATTTTTTCTTGACGTCGGTGGCGGGTGGTTTTATGATAGGTAAGCCGTAGTAACTCCTTGTAGGATCCTTGACTTCATTTCGCACTTGCATCACGAATGTTTCATAGTTTGCTGGCGTGTTTAAGTCGAAAATGATATCACAAGTCGCAGGCATGACCACCATCATGCATATTGTGATCATCTTCACTACTAATAACAAATTCATAGTGATTTCTTTCTGCACTTCACTGCAGTGTACAATTGCCTTGTGTTAGAGATGGAACATTTGAATTGTCGAGTCAAAGTTTTTCGGAATTTTTTTTTGTTTGACTTTTCAAAATCATAGTTGTGGTATATTGACCACAAACATGAAATAAAAAATATAATGAATTATACGAAGTAATGCGATATTGAAATATTTACACTTAAACATTGTGAAACAAATTTACTTTTTGCAAAAAGAAAAAAAAAGTAGTTTGGTAGATTTGATAGTCATGGTCATGGATGGCAATTTTTACCTGTTTTGTCAATATTTACTTTTTGCTAAAAAAATTTGGTGTTGTTTACACTTGGGTTTTGCTTTGGGTGTTGCTCAAGTTTTTGTAGTTTACTGACTTTACTCCCCAGCAAGAACGCTTAATCCGGAGTTCTTATCACGGGTGGAAGTTATCAAAGAAAATGAGGGAGTATTAATTCCGGCTATATATATTTGCAAAATGTAAATTAATATAGCAAGGTACTAAAATGGAGTTTCTCTAATAAATCGCAGAGAACATCAAAATAAAAATAAAAAGTTCAATTGACCGTAATATTAAAAATAAAGAAATGTTCGATTGCCATCAAAATTAATGTTAAACATTGTTAAAAAGTACGATAAATAAATTGGATAATTGATGAATGACTTACAGTTGACTGCAATTGATGGACTTGAATTTGTATGAGAGATTACAACGTAGGATTATGGATTACTTCTCCTGTACTCTTTTTTTTTTTGTGTGTACTCGACACTAAATTTATTTGCTTAAATAGGCATTATAATCATGTATTCATGTTAAATATATATATTAAATATAGTACGACAATTATTTTAAATTGTTATTTTCACGTGTAAATTTACTCGTTTTCCTTGAACTTTCATGCACATGTAATTTGTACGATTTCAATATATAATTCTCTCAGGACAAATGACTAGAAATTTAATATTAATGATAGTTATCTAGACACGTCTTACTTGTACCACTTAATACTGAGTTAAGTTATGTCACTCAAATTTGTTTAGATGGTATGGGTGCATGTCTACGTGTCAGATTTGATTATTTTACGAAAAAGTATGTATATTTTGGCTGATGTCGAGTGCGACAAATTGAGAAAAGTCGAAGGAACATAGCTATTGGGTATTATATTCTTCATTTTTTTTCTCAAGAAATTGGCCTTTACGGCCATATTTCAGGAGACACAAAAAAGGGATAAAGGATCTGAATTCCGAGCTAATATTTAAGTTGTTTTCTAGACGAATATTGTCGTGTAATAGGATTCAACATGTGAAGATTAATTTTAATATGAATTTTATTTCATTTCTGACAAAGACTAGTTAAAATATTGTCATGCAAAATTGCGAATGAATTATTGGTTCCAGAATCTTTGAACTTTACATCTTTCAAGACAGTTACATCAAAAAAATGTCATTTTCATCGTACAATTATTTAATTAATTTTCTCTTTTGTGTGGCTGCTTAAGGGTTAATGTTCATTAACAATTTTCCATGCTCGCCGTTATTGTGTAGTGGCGTTTGCTCCTATTTTCGGAATTTCCGTATGTGGAATCTCACATGTGATACTTATCGAGCTAGCCAAAGATCTGTTCTGCAGGCTGTTACCTCAAACAGTTTGCTCAACAACATTACAGTCCTTCAGTGTTCGGACTCTTTACCAGCTTTGGCTTCGTGTAGCTTAAGATGTTAATATACGGAGTAATATTTACCAAGTCTTCATATGAAACCGTTTTATACAGAGTTCGTTGAAAGTTGTCATCGGTGTTGAACCAATGCAGTTCAACCAGTTCAAGTCTCCTATTGATGTCTGATTCGATTTTCAAAATTACTGGGAACAGAATACGATGCCTTTACTTAATTTTCAATAAAACATACATAGATTTAGCCATAGCCTTTATTTAATTTTCAATAAAACATAGGAGTACATAGATTTAGCCATAGAATGGTCTTTCACGAAGTTATTTTCTACGGCTTGATGTATTTTAAGAGGCCAATATCCGGCTTTATATCTGCCACATTCTTTACTTCCAAATATTTGGTTGGGTTTTCAGCAATCTGTACCTCAATAGTTTTTATAAAGTTGCCGTTTTTATCAGCACCAACAATTTGCACTGAAAGTTTATCCCATAGTAAGACCAAGCTAGCGACCTTGACATCGCTTTTTTGCTTATTTACAGTCTTCAGCTCGATATACTTGAACCGTGCTGCCTCTGCTGTCATCTCAATGCTATACAGTAGGAACAAAGCTTGTGCTTGCTTGAAGTCAGCTTGTGTTGTGCTCTTACCATATGCATTTCTCATGGCGTCTTCCAGGTTTGGTAATCGAAACTCTAGGTCTTTGATTTCTTTCTTGGCTGCTGTTTGAATGCTTGGATAGTCGTAACTGCATTTCGTTGGTTCTGGATTAATCCCCTTGACATCAGGGAAAACTTCTACCTTGTCTATTAAGCCCTTGAAGTAAAAATATCGGTCTTTCCCCGTTGCGTCTTTATCACGATATGCGACTAAATATAAGTCTGCTGTTTTGAGTTGTAGGGTTACTGAGATTGCTGGTAATTTGCCATTTTTTCTAGCATTTACTTGAATGTACAAGTATTTTTTCGTGGAGTCGGGTGCTTTCATAATGGGTAAGCCAAAGTAACTCTTCGTCTTATCCTGGACTTCACTTCGCACTTGTGCCACGAAATTTGCATAATTTGTCGGCGTGTTTAAGTCGAAAATTATGTCACAGGTTGCTGGTGCAACCACCATCAGGCATAGTGTAACCACTTTCACTACTAGTAACAAATTCATTGTGTTTTCCTTCTTCTGTTCCCCTGCTTTACCTGCAACTTCATTGTACCGTTGCCCTTGTGTTAGTGACCAAACATCTGAATTAGCAAAACTCAGTCTAGGATCGATAATGGATTCATAAGTACTGAAAGAATCCTACAACCGGTTGTAATTATTACAATTAGATTACTTTTATGGAGCTCCTTTGGAAAGTTTATTGTCCATACCGAGCTCCTTCACACAGTTACTGCGTCAGTTTAGCTGAGTTTGTAACTTTGCGAAGAAGCTCGGCGTTGAAGCTGGCTCATTGACTTGACAAAAGAGTTAAATTGGCGACTAGACATTGTAGACGTCTGTTTTAGTCGCCCTTATATAGAGTTACAGTGAACCAGACGACCCTTTTATATAATTAAATTATACGTTAAGGAAACTAATTATTCAAGAAATGTTCGATTGCTATCAAAATTATATTAACGTTAAAAATTGGTAACTAAAGTACGATGAATTGATGAATGACTTACAGTTTACTGCAATAGCTGCTCTTGAAAAGTTTGTACGAGAGATTTGATTTACTTCACTTGTACTATTTTGTTGTGTGTAATCGACACTGAGTTTATTTGCTTAAATAGGCATTATAATCATTGTTGGATATATTAAAAAAAATAAAAATAGTATGATGTTATTTTAAATTGTTGTTTCACGTGTTAAGTTAGGGCGGCTCGTAACGTGTTCTATTCTGTTCGATTCTCGTTTCTGTTGTTTTTTATAGGAATAATTATAATAGTTGGGCCTCAACCATCACCTCAAGATTTTGGTTGAGATGGTTCATCTATCATGGTATCAGAGCTAGGTTGACCATAGGTCACGGGTTCGACACGGTACGGGAGAGCAAGCCAGGTTGACATTAGGTCACGGGTTCGAATCCTGGCAACCTCAATAACTCACGAAGTAGAATTTTAGCACATGGTACGGGAGAGCTTGTGCACTAACCACTCTTCAAGTCCAATGGGCATTTGAGTGAGGGGGCGTAATAGGA